>JAHPZR010000966.1:5000-11035 GCA_019787425.1 Platygyra sinensis | reverse complement strand
AAAAAAAAAAATTTAAAAAAAAAATGGACCTCTGCACGGAGGCCAGTTCCTTGTCATGCTCTTGTGTATACTTTCGAGACTTTAATGGGAAGATTTGATTCAAAACAGAGTTGTCCAAAGTCGGTGAGAACAGGCAGTCAACAGATGGAATTGAATAACTATCAAGTATGTCGCTTACTTGATCGTAGGATAACTTCAGACGGAAGTGTTTTTCCAAAAAAGCGGTAAAATCCACCTTTGGCTCCCATAAGGGATGTTGAGAATCTGGATCATATAGATCACCGCCATTTGCAGACACATTTGGCGCGTTTGGCCGCTTCACGGCCTCAGTTGGGGGTTTATTAGTCCCGCTTTGAGGTTCAGAAACCTCAGTTGGTGGCTCATTAGCCTGTATTGGTGGCTTTAAAGCCGTATCCAAGCCCTCACTATCGGATACAAGGTCTTCGTCGGACTGAACCATCACAGAAAGTGAGTCAGTTTCCATGCTAGAATTTGGCGGGAAGACTGGAACGTTCTGATGCCAATGTTTTTCCATCAATGACACCCGATCGTTTGTGTGTTTTAGGTCTTGCTGGACTTCTTGTAAAGTCTTCAGGATAGCCCATAAGGAATCCTGTTGCTCATTTGAGGATCTCGGATGTTTATGAGGGCTTGGAGGAGGAGACTGCTCCGGCTCGCTTCAGCGGCCATGCTTTGTTCTCGAACGAGATCTTGAGCGTGAATGATGACGTTTCTTGCTTATTGCGGATGAACCAGAGAAAGTATTTCCTGAAAGGGAAGCAACTACTTACCCTACAAACGAAAAGACAACTCTAAAAAAGCCGAGGTTAGCCATCATACGGCCAAAAAGCATAAAAAGGGTGGTAAAAGAAAACCACTTACCTGTTGTAGTTCGTAGCACGAGGGAAAAGATGACAGGCTCAGGTGTCAGCGGTCTGTATGCGATCGCAGGGAGTTATGGCATTACGTCATGTGTGACTTTTTTCTTACCCATGGGGGTACAGTTTTATTTTCTTTTATTCTAGTTGCGTTAAAGAGTGGTTCGTAGCACAGTAAATGGGATTCTACCTAATGTTTTCTCATATATTTCGAACGGAGTTTGTGTAATATAATTAACAAGGTCATAGCTAGTCTTTCAAAAGCGTTAGCGAAGAATAATAATAATAATAATAATAATTTTATTGCTTCTATAGCGCACGATACATGAGAAGATGCTCTCGTGCGCTTTACAATGACAAAAACTAGAATTCTACTATTTACAGTCAAATCAGTTACATAAAAATGGAAAAATCTAAAGCTAATTAATATTCCAACTATAAAATTGCATAAAATTAACTATAAATTCATACTTGATCAGATGTTCTATAGATTATAAGCTTTCCGAAATAAATGAGTCTTAAGGGCTTTCTTGAATGTTTGTACGTTTTGAGAATGGCGGACTGCACGTGGTAATTTATTCCATAAAGCTGGTGCAGCCGCTACAAAGCTACGATCACCTAATGTCTTTAGAGTTTTTACTCGAGGAGGCTGAAGAAGAAGCTCATTAGTAGATCTAAGATTATATGTACACTGAGTCCTTAGGGTAATCAATTCAATTAAATACGCTGGTGCAAGACCATGGATTGCCTTAAAAGTAATGAGCAGTATCTTGAACTGAATACGAAATTTAATGGGTAACCAATGTAACATTTTAAGGGAGGGGGAAATGTGATCGAAACGCCCTACGTTACAAATAAGTCTTGCAGCTGAATTTTGTACCCGTTGGAGTTTGTAAAGTTCAGTGGCTGGTAAACCATATAGTATACTGTTACAATAGTCCAAGCGACTCGTGACAAGGGCATTGACCAAGATCTGCGTGGTTTCACGACTGAGGAATTTCCTAATTTTTCTTATGTTATACAAGTGAAAGAAGGCAGATTTGCATAGGCGATTGATGTGGCTGTTTAGTTTGAGCTGATTATCAAGCCAGCATCCGAGGTTCTTGACTTCAGAAGACGAGGAAACTTCCACCGTTCCCACATTGATCGAATCAATGTTGACTTTCGCCAGTTGCTGCCTAGTCCCAATAACTAAAAATTCCGTTTTGTCATCATTTATCTTCAAACGATCAGCCAGCATCCACTTCCTTATGTCGTTGATACACGCTTCCATGGCTGCCACTGCGTTGGCGGCATGTTCGGGATCGGGTTTAAACGCAACATAGAGCTGGGTATCATCGGCGTACGCATGGACTTGGGGGAGGTGTCGCTCAATGATAGTAAAGAGCTTGCTGGCGTAAAGAACAAAGAGAAGAGGACCTAGGCAGGAACCTTGAGGGACACCACATTTCACTTCAAACTTTTTAGATGTATGACCATTGATCGACACTGACTGGGAGCGCTGGTATAGATACGACTTGAACCACGAGAGCACGTTACCAGAGATACCAAAATCTGACTTAAGACGGTTTAACAATATCGCATGGTCTACAGTGTCAAAGGCAGCACTTAAATCTAGTAAAACTAGAAGGGTTAGGTGCTGCCTATTCATATTCATAAGAATGTCATTCTTGATGAGGAGAAGTGCAGTCTCGGTACTATGGCACTCACGATACGATGACTGGGCTTTCGGGTAGAGGTCATGAATGGTCAAATGATTGTGAGTTTGACTAAATGCAGCACACTCAGTCAGTTTCGAGACAAATGTGAGATTACTTATGGGACGAAGATTAGGAAAGATGACTTCAGCTTTTGGTTTCTTCAGCTTTGGGTGGACATCAGCGTGTTTCCATCTATCTGCAAAACACCCAGATTGAAGTGACAGGTTTATCATCTTAGTAAGTACAGGAAGCAAAACATCAAGACACTCAACAACAAGAGTGGTTGGCATAGGATCCAGTGAACAGGTCTTCTTGGTTGCTTTTATTATAAGACTACTGACTTCTTTATCAGTGAGAGTTCTAAAGTCATGGAAGAGGCTGTGGATCTCAGGGTTTCGGGGAAACATCTCGTCCGCTGAATGGATGTTACCGGCTGCGGTGTCTAGTCCAGTTCGTATTACATCGACTTTTTTGATAAAGAAAATTATCATCATAGGTGATAACCCTGATCAAAAAGAGGATCCATAAATTTCATGACTACATCATACCCAAGTCCTTTTGCGCTGGTTTCCTGCGCTTGTGCCTTACCAATATAGACATTGAAGTCATAGGTATAGCCATTGGTGCTGTCTGCCAGTACCCAGAGTTTGATTCCCCATTTAGTGGGCTTGTCCTTGATGTACTGCCTAATTCTGGAACGATGCCTAGATCTGACCATCCGCTCATCGATGGCCACATTCTGTGTAGGCTGATACAAATTCCTACATCGCTCCTTGAAAGACTCAATGAAACTGTTTACCTTACGAGGTTCATCTCCAGGGACTTCCTCATCAGGGTCTACCACGTATAAAAAGGCCATGAGGGCTTTGTATCGTTTTCTACTCATAATACCCCTGGCCCACAACCCATTGTACAATGTCTTTTTACTCCAGTAGTTGGAGCATTGACCACCAACTTTGACAAGACCAAAATAAATAAGAAGGGCAATAAACCTTTTGATCTCTTCATCGTTGGTTTCATTCCAGCTACCATCTGAATTGGTGTAGGTGCCCGTGCAAAATTTTTACCGAGATCTCGCCGAGATTGGCGAGATCTCGCCGAGATCAACGAGATCTCGCCGAGATTGACGAGATCTCGCCGAGATCTCGCCATGATGTTCTTTAGATTCTAAATCTCGGCGAGATCACGGCGAGATATCTTTCTTCTCGCCGAGATTGCCGAGATCTTGCCGAGATAACCGAGATCTCGCCATGATGTTTGCGAGATTCTAAATCTCGGCGAGATCTCCTCCATCTCGCCGAGATTACCAAGATCTCGCCGAGATTTGTAGAGATCTCGCCATGATGTTTGCGAGATTTTAAATCTCGGCAAGATCGCGGCGAGATATCCTCCATCTCGCCGAGATTACCAAGATCTCGCCGAGATTTGTACAGATCTCGCCATGATGCTTGTGAGTTTCTGAATCTCGGCGAGATCGCGGCGAGATCTCCTCCATCTCGCCGAGATTGCGGAGATCTCGCCATGATGTTTGTGGGTTTCTCAAATCTCAGTCGAGTTCGCGGCGAGATTTTCTACATCTCGCCGAGATCGGCAAGATCTCGTCGTGAAGCTTGGCTCTTTCTGTATCTCAGTCCGAGATTTTGAAATACACAAACTTACCAAAATATTTACCCAATCATTCCCAGATGAAATGAATAATTTTTCTCCGTTGAATTTAACTGCTTTGTGGTTGACCATTAGCTTTCTGTTTTTCAGTTCGATTTCAAATGCGGGAAGCCCAAATTGAAGTAAAGACGCTCAGACATGGATGGGTTTTTATTTACCAAAATATTTTATTCAACAAAGTTGAATGGAGCGATCTGACTTAATTATGGCGACGAAGAGACGCGTGCTGATCGCTTTTTAAGATAAGAGTTTTGTTGCTCGTATTGAAATTTTGTTCTCTCTTTTAGACGTTGGAGCAGACTTACCTTTGAGCTACTCAATGACCATCAATTGTTTAAAAAAATACTTTTCAAATTTGGCTTTGTAGAGGTAGATTTTGTTTTTGTTTTTTTTTTCACTTTTCCTCGAGCAGCGCTGGCGGCAGACAGACTAGACGCGGGAAGGCTTCCCGCCAAGATCGTTAACTAGGCACTGTGATTGGATGTCTTAAGTCACGTCGGGTAAAGTACACGCAATCCTTCGACAGGAGAGTTGGCTTCAGTTCTTGCCGTGGGAAATTTGTTTGTTAGATGCTTTTGAAAGTGCAAAGGACTTGATTACGATGAAATGAGCTGCTTTCTTCAAGAAAAGGAAATACGGTTTAACTAATTTCTTACGTTTTCATCGCGAATGTGAGCAATCTCAAGAGGATTCGTAAACATCTTGTACAACCGTTTTTTTCAAGACCTGCAACGACTGAAGTCTGTGTAAACGGAACAATCTTTAGCAGTTTTTAGCAAAGTGCAAAACTTGAGCAGTTGATGAAGATGAACCTTTTCGTGACATTCGCTTTGAGTTGAGGTTGTAGTCAAGCCAAACGAATTTTCTTCGCTTCTTTACGGCTGACAGATGTAGTATCTGAGGTTAATTATTCTTGTTTGCATGCACGAGGTAAAGGACGTGAGTCGACCCGAGGATAAAGGTTAGTTCTCCTCTATTTTTAATTTCAGCAAAAACGATTTTCCTCTCATTAAAGGTAGCTAAATGTCAACTGAAGGTGGACGTGTCTGAAACTGTTAAGTTTTTTTGAACTGTACGTGACAGACCCTCTTATCTGTCAATAAATCTGCTTGTTTTTGACATGTAGTCAGGAGTCGTATTTCAATGTGTTTGTTTTGTCTGCTAGAAACTAATTCACTGAACGAATTTATGATTAGCTTACCTGGATCTGAGTGTAATGACATTTTAAAATATCTTCCAGTTTTTGGCATCAAGATTTTGATATCTCGGCGAGTCTCGCCGAGATTCTCAGCAAGTTTTTGACCGGCGAGACTTTGAGATCTCACCGAGATCTTACTTGAAATCTTGCCGAGATTCTTGGTGAGTTTTTTGGCCGCCGAGATTTTGAGATCTCGGCGAGAATCTCGGCGAGTTTTTGGCCGCCGAGATCCTGAGATCTCGCCAGGATCTCGGCGAGAATCTCGGCGAGATTCTCGGCGAGTTTTTGGCCGCCGAGATTTTGAGATCTCGCCAAGATCTCGGCGAGAATCTCGGCGAGAATCTCGGCGAGTTTTTGGCCGACGAGATTTTGAGATCTCTGCAAGAATCTCGGCGAGTTTTTGGCCGCCGAGATTTTGAGACCTCGCGAGATCTCGCCGAGTTCTCGGCGAGATCTCGGCAATCTCGCCGGCCAAAAACTCGCCGAGATTCTCTCGCCGAGATCTCGCCGAGATCTCAGTCAAAATTTTGCAGGGGTGGTGGTACTACATGAGGTCTCTGCTGCATGCCCCTAGGCGTAACTATTTGTGTGTTT
>JAHPZR010000965.1:47500-66222 GCA_019787425.1 Platygyra sinensis | reverse complement strand
CCTTGTATTTTTGCATTGCCGGGGATAGGGTCGCACATTCTCGGGATTTCTGGGTTAAAAAAATTCTGGTAAGCAGGAATTTAAAGGTAGGAAGATTCGCGGTTAAAAATGGCTCGTGCTGTTGTTTTTATATTTAACAGTCGGCTTGCACTGAATTCCGTTCATGAAATCACAACTGAAATATTAACGACTTGCACAATAGTACAGAACCCCTGGGTCCAGAACAAAGTGCAACAAAACATCTGTGCTACGGCATTTATTTTCCGGCAATTTTGCGCTTTAACACAGCTTGGATCTTCTTTTGGATTAGCAAGCGTTTGATCTCTTTCGCTTGGGACTTGTTAGCTTTCAACGTGATATTTACACCTGGATAAAACGGTCTTGGCAATATTTTTATTACGAGTTTGAATTTTCCGATCTATAAGTGATAAATAATTTGTTTTTATTCATGTAAGAAAACTATTATGACGTTCCCGTTAAAGAAGAATGTTTGCATTTCAACTAAAGATGACGGTATGTTTGTAAATACTTACGGTTAACAAATGTACCACAATGTTTGTACTGTAGGTGAAAAGTAAAGTGTTCTACCTTCAATTTAACAAACGTGTCAATTCATTTTAGGGTGACCTACTTAAGCGGCTTTAACAGAAAGTGACTAAGTTGGGATCGCGAAAATTACATTTGCTCAAAAGTGACTAAGATGGGGTCTGTAATTTAACACGGAATAGACTATAACGGGGTTGGGGTTATGAGAGGCCAGCGGCACATACCCAGCAAAAATTGACCCAGTTGGGCCCTTTGAGACCCTGAAAACTCAAGGAGAGTTAAGAAAACGGCGAATTTTGCAACAAACGCCTTCAACAAATCTAACACAAAAGTAGCCAAAAACGCATTCAGTATATTATACAAACTACCGATTTAACCGTAAAATAACGGCTGAATGTTTAGTTCGCAATAAAGTGAGACCTCAATTTGGCCACAAATTTAAGGCTAAATTTTGCTATGCAGTATTTAGCAATTATTGAATGAAGCTGAGTAGGATATGAAGAATTCTACAGATCAAGGAGGGTGTTATCCACAGAGGCCGAAGGCCGAGGTTGATAACACCCTCCGAGATCTGCAGAATTCTTCATATCCTACGAAAGCCTCATTCAATAATTGATTTATTATTAATTCAAAATATTTCCCCGTACTTAAAGGAGTTTCGCCAGTTTGCATGCTCTTTGTTTTTCCGCTCATCAAACATAAGACAACCTAGTACCCAGGTTTTCTCGGTCAACGGTGCAATAATTTGCAGCGGGCTGCACTTTTGACATCATTGATTCAACATTTGGTCAACAGCAGCTGGTTAGGGTAAATTATGCGTGTGGTTTTAACCAATCACAAACAAGGAAATATTTTGATTGAATAATATAATGTCAATTATTGTGTCTTTGCTCGCGCAATTTTCAGTTCGATTATTTGCATTTTGGCGGTATTTCCTTCACCCCGAGGGTTCGAAATCTGTGAATTTCAGGTTTTAAAAGTGAATTTTATTTTTGCCCACTGGATTTCTGCATATTTAATTTGCGGCAACCATCGCGGTTTGTTTGTTTAGTGAGATCTTTAGTTTATACGCTTCGTTCGAATGTATTCTTTGGAGTCTTATTCAGCTACTACAAAACTACCGAGAAAAGAACTAAATGGCCACTAATTTAGTACAATTGAAATGTGATTGATCTCAAAGTAATTAGCTTGTTTTTGTCGTCTTTTTGACTTACACCTTTCATCTTTCTTTAGCAGCGCTGTAATATATTTCGTCGTGCGGCGAAGAGATTTATAATATTTGCTTTCTTTTATCAAATTGGATTAGTTTTCTCATGTTTTTTTTTTGCTTTCGTTATACTAGCCGTTATAGTACAAGAATGAAAATTCTGCTGTACATGTTTTCCATTTGTCCCCGAAGTCAACAATTAAAAGTTAACTCGTCGCGCCATCCATGAAGTTTGACTATCCCCCTGAAAGTCTCCACGTGCGATTCGCTGTCATGTATGTTTACATTTTGCTTCACTCAGTCTTATTGGATAGTTATCTGAGACATGGGAAATGCAGACTTGACACCTCGCGAGGGGCCGAATTAAAAAATTAATAGCTTGCGTGCAGGCTCACTTTTCCTCGCCGACTTCGCCGGTTCTCGGTTGCCTTTGCCGCCTTTGACCGCGATATCCTATCCAAACAAGGGAGCCTGCTCGCAGGCTACATACCACGTAATGTTTTATACACTAGGATAGACTTCAGTTACAATCTTTGATAGTAAAGTCTTCGCCACCCTAGTGCCCGGAACAAATCATCCAAATTACTATCAGCTCGCATTAAGCTGTCCGATTTTGAAGCCCTTGCAGTTTTTTTCAGAAAGACCTTTGCTACAGTGAACTTTGCGAGATAGTCGGTGAACTTTGCGACAATTTAACTTTACGAGATAAGGCTTGCAAATGACTCGCAGGCTTGCTCCGAGTCTGCAGGTGTAGTTTTAGCTGATTCTAAAATGTCAAGATTACCGCCACTCCCCTGGGAACGCCCGGGCGACCCCCGCAAAGTCGCCGAACTTTATGACAGTTTAACTTTGCGAGATAAGGCTTTCAAATGGCTCGCATTCTTGCTGGGAGTCTGCACACCAAGTTTTAGCCAATTCTCTACTTGCACAAATCGGCCATAATACACCTCTTTTACCCAAAAAAAAAATCTGCATAGGTATTGTTTTTAGATTATGTCCTAGGAGAAATTGCAAACAATGAGTATGCAAAATTTTGGGGGGGTTAAAGAGGTGGCATTATGGTATTGTGTAAGTAGTGAACTCTAAAAAGTCAAGATTATCCCCACTCTGGAAGGGACGCCCGGGCGATCCCCCCCCCCCCCACCAAAAGGGGCATTGTCACACTATTTGGCAACTTTATAAAAAGCTGGTGCCTTCGCATCAATTGAATTCCAAAACTAATGATCTAGTTTTGTTATCAAAGACTATTTGAAGGTACTGAAACTGTTTCCTGTCGCCTGTCGTTACGAATGGCATGGATGGAAATGGATTGAAATTTGAAAAAATTGGCCAAATTTTTCAAGTTTTGATGCCACGAGTTCTAAAAATTCTCAAGAAATTTATTATGGTTAGCCCTCTCTCAGAGGAGGTTCCAATAGTATCCCATGATGCAATTTTCTACGTACATGACGTAATATCGAAGTTATCATGGATTTCATCGTGAAATAACGTGGTTTTCTCCGCGGTCTTTTTCTTATTTGTATTGTAGTAAAAGGTAAGAAAAGTGCATTATTTAATACTTTGACACGATTACAATAATTTGTAAGTGTTTAAGAAGGCAGCGTTATTATAATATTCTTGTTTTGGACTGTGTTATGTGACTATTCGCATCACAAAGTATTCATTGACCCGTAACAAGGTCATGAATATTCGCTTTTTTCTGCATTGTATGTTGATGTCTTCCATTTTTGGGCATCACGCCATAAAATGTAGACATAGTAGTGAGTTTTGGCCAAGAAGTACCGAGAAGTACCCACTTTTTCATGACCTTTTAAGCGATCGAAGCTGACCGAAATTTCGTAACATACCAGCGTTGCGTGTGTGAATGTCTGTCTCAGTTCGCTTGGCGCTTTATTCCCGCGCTTGCAGCGCTCGGTCATCTTTAAGAGTCAAAATGTTTATTTTCGATCTGATTTTCGAAGATGTTTTGGTTATTATTCTTTCCGAAACTGTAAAATGCTCAGCAGTGATAACTAGCCTTAATAACGGAGTGTTTAATTTCGTAAACTTCAATAGTTCAATGGAGCCGTCATGTTCGAAGAGATGTCATGTAGCAAGCGGTACAACGCCGACCAAGCCTGCCAAAAAGCGGACAAGAGATTTCAGTAGAAAAATCAGAAAACCCCTTAGCTTCTCTTCGGAGAATGTACCTCTGGAAACTGAAAGTGATGGCTTGCTCAGTCCAGAGATCAAGATGCGGTCTCGAGGTAGTCCCGGCTTGAAGGTGAGTCAAGATTTTTTTTGTTGTTGTTAATTGGCATAATACTGAGGGATTTGGATTTTTGTTTGTTTGTTGCTTTTTGATCCGACGTTTTGAATCATTTACTTATTGATCGACTAGTAAGTTCATTTGTGTGAACTAGTATATGTTACAACTTATTTGAATTTGTCATGCTTGTTAATAACTGTTGTGAAGAGATTGCATTTTCTTAATTCATTAAGGTCGGCACACACGATGGGACTTAAGTCCATGCGACTAGTCCCTGCAACTAATCGCAGGGACCAGTCACATCATGTGAACTGCTTCAAAATCTAGTCGCAGGGACCAAAATTTGGTCCCTGCAACTAGTCCCACGAATTCAAACCGGTTTGAATTTGTGGGACCAAGTCCCTGCGACTAGATTTTGAAGCAGTTCACACGATGTGACTATTCGCAGGGACCAGTTGACAGTTCACACGATGCGACTAGTCCCTGCGACTTGTTGCATGGACCAGTCGCAGGGACTAGTCCCATCGTGTGTGCCGACCTTTGATGACCTTTGTTTCTCCATATCTCGCCCTAGGTTGTTAGCCCTGGAATTAAAAAGTCACACTTAGCGTCAATTAAATCACCTGTTCGACTGCACAAGTGGTCATTCGATGAGGAAAGAGCTTTAGTGGAGTTTGTAGGATTAGCTCTGATGGACCCAAAGTATGGCATTACAAGCACTACCCAGTGGCCAGCGTTTCGTACCAGTCATATCTTCTGGGCAGATACTGCAAGGCACATCAGAACAAGCACTTGCTCAAGTGTGCTTCTTAACAGTGAGTGTACCTAGATTACAATTAACGGAACTGTAACTTTTACATTGGTGTTCAGCTCTGTAGAAGCACTGAGTGCTTTGTATCTCCCTGGTGTGTACGATCTTTGAAAAAGCTTCAGGAACTAGTATGAGATGTTTTGTTTGAGGGAATTGCTTGTGAAAGGGGTGGGGATGCTCATGGTCTCACTTAGCGGTGATCTCACTTAGCACATTCTGGGGAAAAGGCCATTATATGTAGCCCATATAAAGCCATGAAGGTCTCGTTTAGGTTTTCGTGCAAAATAAATATAAAAATCATATTTAATAAGATTTAATTATTGTCTCTGCTATGGGTCAATAAATCATGGGCCTCGCCATGATTGGTCTCCTTTAGGGGTTTAATTAAAAATTTCAGACAAGTATCGCCAACCTTTCATATGGGAAGGTCCCCCCACCACCCCCCTCTGGGGGGTGATATCTTGATATCTTCGTCATAGCTTTACACAAGCTTTTTGTTTGCGATTAAAGCCTTAAAGTAATGATTTTAGCACAGAATTGACCTAAAACAGCAAAATCCTCGTGACAATGCCCCTTTAACTTTGCGATCTTAAGTCTGCAAATGACTCGCAGGCCTACTGCGAGTCTGCACGCCAAGTTTTAGCCGATTCTAAAATGTCTTTTCCCACTCTGGAAGGGACGCCCGGCGGAATTGAGGGCCCGTGCCCTCCCCTCAAAGTCGGCGAACTTTGTGAGAATTAACTTTGCGATCTAACGCTTGCCAATGACTCGCAGGCTGCTGCGAGTCTGCAGGCCAAGTTTTTACCCGATTCTAAAATGTCAAGATTTTTTCCACTCTGGAAGCTAATAAAAAAACATAAGAAAAGCCTGTGGAGGAGGCAGTGTACGTAGTGGTTTCCCGTCTTGTCATATTTCGCATAGCCTCCAACGCAGACGTTCTTAGGCTTGTAACGCGTTCCTCCCCACGAACGTCTGCTCAACGGACAGGCCACTTCCGTTCACTGGCGGTTAGCCTTTGTTTTAAAAGAACCAATCCGTTCTGTTGCCATCTGTGTTGTTTGCCAGGCTGTTTGCCATGTGCTTCTGCATTGTTTAGGCTCATTATATTTCACGA
Organism: Platygyra sinensis; assembly: GCA_019787425.1. NCBI lineage: Eukaryota > Metazoa > Cnidaria > Anthozoa > Scleractinia > Merulinidae > Platygyra > Platygyra sinensis. The sequence goes on along the minus strand of JAHPZR010000965.1, from coordinate 60,296 downwards.
TATTCGCTTTCGAGGGACAAAATATGGAAAATAAGAATTTTTCCGTGAAATGTTGCTTACCTACATTTAATATTGTGGCACTGGGCCCGGTTGTTTCACTAGAACTATTTGTAAGTAGAGTGTATGTTGCTTCTTATCACGCAAATCATATTCCCGGGGGGTGGGGGGGGGGGGGGGACTCCCAAAGGAAACAGATGGGGATGCTCGTCGGAAATTTTGAATTTAACCCCTAAAGGAGACCATCTGGGCGTGGCTTAAGGTTTTTGTGACCCCTAAAGGAGACCAATCTGGGCGTGACTTAAGCAAATTTTGACCCCTAAAAGAGCCCGCTTAAAAACAAACAAATACGACATGCAATGAGTTTTAATGATATAAAGACAATCATCGAATGCTTTTATCTAAAAGAAGTTTTCAAAAGAAAATTTGACTTCTGTTTCTCTTCGCATAATTCTGTGTTTCTTCGCGGAACCCTAAATGAGACCTTAGTGGCATAAAATATTGGTGCTTTGCCCGGAACACCCTAAGCGAGACCAAAATCCAAAATTTACACCCCTAAGCGAGACGACGAGCATCCCCGTCTGTTTCATATGGGAGTCCCCCCCAGGGATCATATTTACCCACGTCCGGTTTTTTCTTCGGAGACGCCGTGCTTTACTTCGAGAAAGCTACACGTTTGTGTAGTGAGGTTCTTATGTTTCTTCCATCGATTTGGTTGAGCTTGTGTTTCTCGAGTTCGAGGAATAGGTTTATTGCTCCTTTTGTCCCTTCTGGCACCACATAATTAAAATGTAGCTGTTTACGTGCGAATCAGTTGACTGTCTTGCGTGTTGTATATCCCATTGTTTGACTTAGCTCAGGCAAGACCGTACCGGTCCTCAATGTGGATCTTATCAGTTGCCGGTACTTCTAAAATAATATGTACGTATGCAGTTGCTGGTGGAACTCGTACGTAAGTGAAAATTTTGAAAATTTTGCGGCACAAAGCGTTAGGTCAAAGTCGGTCAAAGTCCAGCTTTGCCCAGATATAAGGCAGAGAAGCTATGATTGGCTAACCGTCAACGAACGGATGTGACCGGTCCGTTGAGCAGACGTTCGTAGGGAGGAACGCGTGACAAGCCTAAGAAGGCGTGCGTGGGAGGCTATATTTCGCATTCTTAGCAGTGTTTAGCGCGTATTTCGCTTCATTTGCAGTAGGAATTTCTCTCTGTCTTTCTTTAATTTTTTTTGTGTCTAGGAATCTTCTAGAGGGCTTTTTTTTAAAGTCCATATTTTGGCCCTTTCTCAACCTCCCACGCCTGTGTTTCACTCGCTAACATCTCTCGCTTTGGAAAGAGCGTGAGTTAGAGATTTCCCTCTCCTTGCGCATCGTTGCGCGTTCAGCGCTCTTCTGTATAAAGAGCGGTGAAATGCTGGAACATGCTCCCTAAAGAAATAAGTAAATGTGAAAGCTTACGATTTAGAGTTTTATTTTTTAATAATTTTTGTAAATTATTGCGGACGAACCCTTTGGGAGCATTAATAAAGTCATTCATGATACTCAGTCAGGTTTTTAGTCCAGGGGTAATGAAAGGAGCACAGTCACAATCGAACGGTTTGAAAAGTTTAACCTAAATATTTCAATTTCGTTGTTTGCAATCCGTGTCAGTCTTCTCTATCTTCCCGGTCTATCCTTAACCATCCTGGTTCCTTTATGGTTTATTATTATCTCTTTGGTGTTTTTCCATCTTTGTTAAGTACTGTTTTTAGGTTTTCTTAAATTTAACGGTATTTTGTTGATGGTCAAAAATAATTCAAAATACTGCGTACAGGCTGATTTACCATTTTCTCGGATTTTGTCTTCCCAGTCTTGTTCAAGACGCGTTTCACGTTCATTTTACGGGAGGAAGTTTCTTTTCTGTCATCTGTTTCAATTTTTGCTGTTTTCTCTGTCCAGTAACACCCTATTGAACTTAAAACGTTTTTTGAAAGGTGCTGGTTTTGTTTTCTGAAAGGTGCAGGTTTTAGTTCTTCCTCGGAAGTTCACGCGTGTGTTTCAAATGCAAGAGTGCATACAAAGACAAAGTTTTAAGATGAGAAGAGGCTGGGACAATATCTGATCCATCGATCATAAAATCCTTTTCACAAAGAGGGAGAAAAGTCGTTGGACACTGAGATTAAACAGAGGCTGTAAGCAGTCTAAAAATGGTTTTTAGAACATTGAAAACTGAACGTGTAATTTTAAAGAGTTAGCTTTTATGTTTCTAGTTTTCAATAAAAAAATATGGTCTAAGTATTGATTGATATAATCACTGCAAACCGAAAAAATGTTCTGGATAAAATACTTGATAAGAAGTCAAAAACAATTCTTATGATAAAAAAATATTCATAACAGCATAGATAGCCTAGGCAAACTTTATAATTCTCTTTGTAATTGTAATTCTCCCCTGGCGAATGAACAAATCATATCGCGGCTTCATCGTCATCAAGAGCCTTGTTGTGAAATTGCAATTTCATGGCTTTTATACTTTTACTCATTTTATTTCGATGGCCGATTAACTTGATTCCAATTGCTTTCAAATCGTTTTCTTCCATTTTAGTAACTCGGTCGAGGGTATTAATGTTTGCAGCCTTGAATGTTTCCGAATACTTTGCCATGTTGATGTATTTCAGCCATTCATCTACCGAACGGAAGTCTGGGATATCTCCTTCCAAAGACCTGAAAAATAATACTCGAAAACTGAAAATGATTTGCACAATATGTCATTAACTAAAGTGTACCGAGAGGTTTATAGACTACGAGTGGTCCCTCTTTCGCTAAGTCCGTCGTGCGTGACGCGAAAGAACCCCGTGGAAAAAAATGGCCGCGTGAAATCCTCGCCCCCAGGATTTCACGCGGCCAATTTTTTTTTTCGCGGTTTTCTTTCGCGTCACGCACGACAGACTAAGCGATGAGGGACTACTCGTAGTCTTAAGGCCCGTTTCAAACGCCGTGCTAAAGTCGTGCCGAACTAAATTCAATTTGGCTCGACTGTAGCACGACATTGGCACGACTTGGTTCAAACGTCGAGCCATGGTCAAACTTAATTCACTCACTGGGCGTTTAGAAAAGAGACGATACTACGAACCAGCGGTCCAACGGATAAATCCAAAATGATAATTTTAGTTATTTACTCATTTAGTTCGGCACGGCAATAGCACACCGTTTGAAACCATGCCGGGCCAAAGTCGGGTAGCACGACAGAACTTGCCGTGCTACACGGCAGAGTCGAACCTAATTCTTAAATGGTTTCAAACGCCGTGCTACAGCCGCGCCAAAGTCGAACTTAAATAATGAATTTAGTTCGGCACGACTTAAGCACGGCGTTTGAAACGGGCCTAAGAGGTTTAATGATAAACGGTTATTTAATGACGGAGCATATTATGAGCGATTATCTAAGTTCTACGACGTTAGAATACTGACCGCCGGCTGCTTATATATTCACAGTACATTACAAATAACTTAAACTAATCAGGAGCCAACACACTTGACAATTATTAACAATAACTGGCAATAACGCGGACATGCATAGTTCATAGTTCGTCACATCAATAGGTGACAGCAACGCGGGCATGCATAGTTCATAGTCACAAAGGTTTGTATGCTTGTACTTTTACCAATACGAAAGAATACAAAACAATACAAATTTTATTTTAACTATTTTCGTCTTAGAAGGTTCCTTTTAGTGATAAACAAACTAGGCGGCTACAAAGTAACGTTTTATGCTGCTTACGTACTTAGCAGCCTCTCATGTGTGCAATGTAGCGTTTTAAAACGTACCTGGATTGAATAGACAAAGAATTGTCTTTCAGGCATTCTGGAGAACGAATTAATTCGTCCAGGCGACTGAGGATTTCAGAAAACTTGGGCCTTTTGTTTTTGTCTTCATCCCAGCAGTCCAGCATCAAAGAATGAACGACTTTTGGACATCCCTTGGATAAATAAACAGAACGGAAAAGACTCATAAGTACCAGTATATAAAAGAATTGTAAATAACATCAGCAAAGATGAAAGAAAGGCAAGGAAAGACAATGAAAGTAACAGATCACATATTGGAAAACATTGCAATACTAATCATGACTATATACAGAAACTAAGTTCTTCGACGGTGACAAAATTGTCTTTTAGAGATAAATTGTAACAATAGTATGACTCAATGCTGTATTTTATTACTGGGAAATCTTGACCGCCTCCGAGAAGCGAAAACTTTAGTCTGTGAGCTTCGAGGAACAAATAATGTCAAAGGACGAATATTTTAAAACATTTTGTTACAAGGTCTCCTGTTTTTTTCGCTCGTCTGAAATCACCGAGGACCTGGAAAAGGCTAGAGTAACCAGTAAACAGTCGGTGACTGATGCTGATCATACATGAAATGAGTAATCGTATGAATGTTCAGGCAATTAACGATTAAAACTCCCTGTGATATTTGAAATTTCTATACGATATCATGAATGGTAAAAGAAATAAAAAAGTAAATTAATTAACAATTATTCTTTGAAATCGAGGTAAATATTCTGCCACTATTCACCGAGATTGAGAAGAATAATTGTTTTAGTATATACACAGGAAGTGATCTCAACAACATTTCAGAAGGAAACCATTAAAAATCGATTTATTGACATGCGTGGAAAACGTGCAAGCTGTACAAAGCATACGCGAATTCGCGAAACTATTTACAGAATCTTTGAACATGGAAAATCTATAGTTAATCTTCGAAAAAACCTCCTGACAGTCTAGAATAATGGTCCTTAAACACCGTTCAAATCAGTGTGAATCAAAAGTATGCTTTATTCAAAAGTATGCTTTATTTTTGTTTGGCTTACGCATTATTCACTCGGTAGGGGGTGAATAATGCTCATTAGCCAGAGATAGTGAACCAATCAGATTGCTTAAAACACCAAGATCACTGAGTGTGTATATACTAACTTGTATTATAAGTTATGTACTTGCGCGTGCAGTTATGAGTATTGTAAAAGCGACGTTGTTATTGTAAAGTTGTCAGTATTGTAAACGTAATGCACTTATTGTTAGTAGTAAGTTTTGTAAAGAAAACTAAAAGAAAGAATTGTAATTAAGTGAGTTTAAGTGTAAAAGAATAGTGAAATTCTTAATTACAATCGCATAACCCAAAAGCATACCTTTGGAGGTGGCAGCCGGTAACCAGTCTCCACTCTGTTAATAACCTGTGCAATAAGTACGATGAGAAACCAGCTACGACAACAGGAATAGTTGTAGACTACAAGAAAACTAGAAAGGGTGCAAGCGCGGGCAATGCGTGCAGTATATAATAACGAGACGGCAGAGTAATTACTAAGCTCCCAAGTTTAGTAAATACATGCTTATAAGACAAACTGATTTAAACGAACAAGGTTTAAAAACTCATTAGAACCTGAACACATTTGTGACATATTTTACAAGCAATTTAAGAATTATAATTTACGTACTATAGTGATTTCCCTATTCCCAGATTTAATACTTTAAACTATGGTAAACAAACTTTAGGTATTTGGGACCCTCTGGCTCTGGGAAAAATGGACAAAGACCTTCGCAACAAAACAAGCATTCGTGAATTAAGCAAAAAATCAGTTCGGGCCATCAACGTATCAGATGTGCTTAACGGAAGATGCAACTTCTATGCGTGCTTAACACAATAAAAGTACAACCGATTTAAAGCAACATTAAAAATTTTTTGTGTTAGTGTTTTCATTCCTTGAAGAGATGATCGCACTGTCATCAGTATGCATGAGACCATCTGATTCCTCAGCTGAGAATGATAATTACAGACCAATATCGATTCTTCCCATCCCGTCAGATATTGCACTGAGAAAGGGGTGTATGTACAGCTGATGTCCCATCTTGCAAGTATCCTTTAATGTAATTTAACTACACCTAGCAACTCAAATTCACACAAGCAACTAATTAGCAGCACAGCTTCAGGACTGGAGAGTTTGAACATTTATATTCTATTGGTATTTTATACGTCTTTTGCGTATCAACCCTTTGATAACAGTCCTAATTAGTACTGATGGGTTTATCCTGTTAAGACATTCGTTCTATTATTCACGTAAGAAGAGGTTTGCAATACTATGTAACTACTATAAAACATTGCGAAAACACCATCCGCTTCTTTGAAAGTGTAAAAAGGCTGACAAGTTGTGACGTCCATTTGATTATGATTCAGTTTGAGGTTCAATAATAGGTTTCGAACACGCGAGGAGAGTGACTACAGTGACTAATGTTGACTCACTTTACGACACAGTATGCAATCTCATCAGTTCACGATGTTAACACAGCGATATTACTCAGTGATCACTCACGTCATAGTTGTTCCAGTCCCAGTACGGTCGGTCACTAAAAGACATAATTTCCCAAACCAGAATACCAAAACTCCACACATCACTTGCCGAACTAAACTTCCTGTGTTGCAACGCTTCCGGCGCGGTCCAACGAACGGGAATTTTACCACCCTTTAGTACAGAGAAAAAAAGATTAGTAATTCAACAAGCAGTGGTTATACTATACTTTGTTTTACCGATTACTCGTTCAAAGAATAGTGATTTTACCACCCTTTAATGTAGAGAGAAAATGATTAGTGATTTAACGAGCATGGATTTTATCAACCCTTAAATGCATAACAATATTTGGTTTTAGATACGGATCATATTTGTCAAAAGCGTGATATAAATTAACCTAGATGGAGATGGAAAATAAGACGACCTCAAATTCGACTTTTAAATGTTAGATGACCTTTGGAAGGTCAAAAAAAAAAAAAAAAAACAGAAAAAAAGACTATTTCAGACGTATGGGATAAGACAGGTTCTCCTCATTGGTGGTCGACATGGGAGAAGCTTATAAGCATAAAAACACCTGGTCCCAAAATGTTACAAAACCACGCAACACATTAAACGTGAACTGATTTTAGACTGGAAAAGTACAGAATGTACCTGTGTCTGGTACTCTGAATCCGGATTGTCATCGGCCAGCTCCCTTGAAAGACCAAAGTCAGACACTTTGCACGACATGTTTTCACCAACGAGAACATTGCGAGCAGCAAGATCCTTAATGGAAAAAAAAAAAGAAAAACTTTGAGTCTAACAGTCTTGCACTCACGGAACCTTATTCGCTCAGGGAGGCGCTAGCAACAGAGCTGCACACAGATATAAGTAGATACAATATAGTATGTGATGAAAAACATGAACTAGTCCTTGAAAAGTTAGTATTTCGTTGTTCCTAAGGCGTGTTATATTTAACGGTTGAATTACATACCCGATGAATGAAGTTCATGCCTGACAGATAGAGCATTCCAGAAGCCACACCCCTAGCCATTCCTAACAACTGCAGAATCGTCAACAGACCATCACGTGCCTACCAAGAAAACAAGGTGTTCTATAAGTCTGTTTAAATTCAAGAGCTTGAATTCAAAGGGACTGGGGACACATCAGTTTAAAGGGGCTCAGTCACGGCATCTTGAGTTATTTTGAACATCGAAAAAAAAACCCGTTAAATTGAAGGAAACCTAAAAATAACACTTTGTAAAGATAGAAAAACATCAAAGAGACGATAATAAACCATAAAGGAACAAGGATGGTTAAGGATGGAGAAGATTGACGCGGATTGCAAACAACGAATTTGAAAAGTTTTGCTAAGGTTTTCAAACGTGACTGAGCCTCTTTAATTGTTAAGGTGTAAATCCCTGACTGCAGATCATTTCCATACTAACCCTAGGTAAATAACACAGGCAATGTTCTCCAACAGTTATATGAAGAGAGTTTGTAGTAAAGACCGAACGTTCGAGATTAATAAGTAGATGATATACAATACCCTATTGTTATCACTTTTATTGTTCTTTATTATACGACTGAGAACGTAAGTTAATTGTGATTGGCTGAGAGTAGGACAATTATCCACTGCTGTGCAAATTAAGTCGCGCGTGTTCGTAATCGCAATTTTATCCGTCATGTAATAAATAAGTAATCATATGAAAGCTCGAGCAATTAAGAGCAATTCTCCGAGAAAGTGAAGCAAAGATGGAAATGAAAAAGATTAACCCCCCTCAATTTTTGTGTGGACGTAGGTTACCTGGGGGGATAAACAAAAACAACCATATTTGGATCGGCAGATGCACCGTTGCCATGGTAACCACACTTGATCGCGTCGGCCAGAAGTCTATGTTTTGACCAAAAAATTCACTCTCAAGAAGTAAAAATAAACGAGTCTGGCTCTCAGGTGCATGTGAGCCAATTCAAATGAAATTCATACAGATGGTAGAGCCACTCTCCCAGTTCTCTGAAAGTACTATTTCCACATGAACCAAATTAGCAGCAGAGCTTAAATAGATATTGAAGTTTCTAAACATCATAAAATCTATTTGGGGAAAATTATATTCTGGCAATGGTTGGTGGAGACACTTGGGGAAAATTGCAAAAAATTCCAAAATTGGCAATTTTGAGGGCTCTAGTATTTGGTTCAAACAGGCTTTAGAGAGAGAAAATAAGCTTCAAAAGTATCTTTTATCATCTTGCCTGTTACCTCCATTTAGTTAATAAGGTTTTCGCCAACGAATTTGATGAAATATGAATTGATACAAAAGCTACCTTGAAGGTTTTTGGGAATTTCTTCAGGATACTTTCGTCGCGTGGTCGCTCCAGTGTCTCTCCTTCGCTCGCTCCATTTTCTTGAGCAAATCTAGCGCAGACTCTAATCTAACGGTTACTCCAATCGAATATCCAGTTTGCCGTGTTTCAGACCAGAGATGATGATACAAGTAGCCCGTTTACACTTGACAAAGAATAGTTGAGAAGTTCAAAACATGGTCGTAATACCTGCGATTGATGGCGCAATCGACTTTTGGGAGGCAGCGTGGCCGAGTGGTTTAGGGCGCTGGATTTGAAATCTGGAGGTCCCAGGTTCAAATCCTCCACCCTGCTGCTATATGGATTTGTTCTCGGTACGCCCGAGTTCAACTCCTCGACTGCGTTGTGTAAATAGCCAACTGGTCAGCCTCCCGCAATAGTGCTAAATACATACGACACTCAAATAAAGTTATTATTATTATTATTATTATTATTATTATTATTATTATTATTATTATTATTATTATTATTATTATTATTATTCTGCCGTCGAGCATCTAAATTCATCAATATCATCATTTTCTCTTGATATTATCCAACCAGGAAGTGAAGTAGAAGTGTCGAGATCAATATACAAAGCAAATATGTTCAGGCTTTCGTTAACAACAAATGACGTGTATAGGCTTGAATGAGAAAAAAGGGGCAACCCTAAAACCCGGAAACCGGAAACCAGAATCCGGAACCGGAAACCGGAATTCGGAAACCAGAAACCGGAATCCGGAATCCGGAATGCGGAATCCGGAATCCGGAATCCACTAATCAAAGAAAAATTTGCGAAACCTTTTTGCCCGTTAAAAAAAATATAAATAATAAGAGGCCAAGCAAAGTGGTGAGGGTTATGATTATAAGAATCTAAATAAAGTGCGTCGTAATATGATTCCAAGCACCCTGAGAGCGTCTAAAATAAGCTTGCTGGTAAATGCCACTTTATTTTATCCAGGTGATCTGTTATTTACCGGAGTTATAAATTTGGGCTTTATGTCTAGTAGAAACTGAGCAAGATAGGAATTGTCATAGAGAGAAAAGTCTAAGTCGGTGGCAGTCTTTGTACATTGACGGTTTTCGATGTCCAAAGGCTAACCTGGCTCTTCTAAATACTTTTTCCAACAGATACGAGACTAATTCCAGATCAACACCATGCCATTTTCACACTGATACTGTTACAAATCACCATTGCGTGTTCTTTCCGGCCTTCGTATCAAAACAATTTATAGCAATGTTGCACAATTACTTTCGTCTGCTTCTCGCTTGCGAACGTATTTCATCAAATTATTATTTTTCATCAACGTATTTCATCAAATTCGTTGGCGAAAACCTTAACTAAATGGAGGTAACAGGCAAGATGATAAAAGATACTTTTGAAGCTTATTTTCTCTCTCTGAAGCCTGTTTGAACCAAATACTAGAGCCCTCAAAATTGCCAATTTTGGAATTTTTTGCAATTTTCCCCAAGTGTCTCCACCAACCATTGCCAGAATATAATTTTCCCCAAATAGATTTTATGATGTTTAGAAACTTCAATATCTATTTAAGCTCTGCTGCTAATTTGGTTCATGTGGAAATAGTACTTTCAGAGAACTGGGAGAGTGGCTCTACCATCTGTATGAATTTCATTTGAATTGGCTCACATGCACCTGAGAGCCAGACTCGTTTATTTTTACTTCTTGAGAGTGAATTTTTTGGTCAAAACATAGACTTCTGGCCGACGCGATCAAGTGTGGTTACCATGGCAACGGTGCATCTGCCGATCCAAATATGGTTGTTTTTGTTTATCCCCCCAGGTAACCTACCTCCACACAAAAATCGAGGGAGGGTTAATTTTTTTCATTTCCAACTTTGCTTCACTTTCTCGGAGAATTGCTTTTAAGGATTTACACTACTGGTGATATCTTTGAAATCGTACTGGCCTTAAAGCTCGTGCAATTTTGATAGAATTTTCAAATATTACTGGTAGAGTAAATCTTTAATTCCACTCGCATTTATACGATGACTACAACTATTACTTCTTTGGTGTTTCCCTATTACCTATTCTGAGAATTCTTTCGATTTGAAAGTAATTTTACACAGATAAAAAAATGGGTAGCCTAGGTTCTATTACATAAAAAGACACACGCGTATTAAGCATAAATTACTTTTAAAAAGTGATCCAGTGATCCACTCTCCAGGAATTCTGTGATGATCATCATCGGCCTACCTACAACACGGAACATTTTTTTTTATTCAATGGAGAAGGAGACAATAAGTATTAAAACAAAGAAGTAATATTTCTACCCTAGGTGAATGTTAAAGGCATAATGTAAGGCAATGTTCAATTTTAAGTTTTACTGCCAATCGAAACTTTTTTCTGGAAGATATCAATTTGAAACCGTCCACGGATTCAGCATCCAGAATACTCCTTCGCAAAACATCAAATTCTCTAAAACTCTTCTCCAGATCAACAGGAATCTTTCAGCGCGCACTTCCTAATTTAACATACAGAAGATCTATCGTAATTGCAGGACAGAAAATTACTTGAAATTAGCCCTCAAAAAAGGACAATCAGGTTAGGCAGAGAACAAGGCGCTTGATGGGAAAAAGTGACAACAACATCTGTGCGTGGATACAATATTTCCTGTTCAGCCAACTAAACAACTATAGTTTAACGTTCTTCAGAAAATGTTGATTTTCAATTAGCACTGCAAACGAACAAACAATGCAAGAAACAAACATTTGTAATCGTTCATTAACATCTAGGTTGACATTAATCCATCTAAGTTATTATAAAAGGAAGTTGAAATTGATAATCATTTAGTGTAACACCTACTTTGAGTAACAACTCCTATGAGCCTGATTACGTTGGGATGGCTGAACTGACCCATGATTGACGCCTCGGACAGGAAATCTTTTTGGTTTTTCTCGCTAGAACCAGGCTAGAATGAGGAAACAAGTGATTAGCGACATTGCCTCATTTTGTATTGACCAACCTTTAACCCTCAACTCAATATTTAACCAGGGAGCCAACCCACTGACAATATTTTCAGTAGAGCCCTAAGAATACGTTTTCATATCCACTCTTTCTAACAAGATGGTTCAGAGTATTGATTTAATACTTGGGTCTTTAAAAGAAATCTACTTCAATGTAACGATTCGAGAATAGATGATAACTAAAATAGGGGAAGAAAAGAGAAAAAAATTACTGAGGTAAATCTTTCTAAACATTCAAAAACTGACTCTCAGGACTTTCACAGCAACAAGATCTCTGCCATCTTGAGTTTTTAACGTTCCTTTGTAGACATCAGCAAATTCCCCTGAAAAACCAACAAAGAAATTTTATCAACAAAGAGTACAGATAAATTTCCTTTCGCGTTGTTGCTGATCGATTCCATATTCCGTTTACCTTGTCCAATAAGTCCCTCCAGTTTAGTCTTGCTTCTTTCGAGTTCCGACGTAAACGTGGACAGAAGTTCCAGAAGATCGAGATAGTTTCCAGGGTCGATATATCTCCGTTGATCCATCGAATCCATGGATTGCAGCGCACTCCCTTTAAACAAAATCGATGAAATGAAGTTGTTTCCGCGTGATAATCGGTAAGATTTCATTATCTTAAGTGGAAGTGTTTTTTTGTCGTGAAAGTGTGGTAATGCGCACTATCTAGTTAGGAATACCTTCCCTCCGACTTGTGGACTGTATGTAGGTCAACCTCGTTCCCAGGGAGTCTCTTCTTCCCGCCCCATGGAGCGAGAGAGTAGAAGATGATAGACTCTGGGAAGGAGGCTGTATTCGGGCATCATTGGACCTTTAAAGCGAAAAACGTACTGCGCAGCTTTCTGTGCATCCCCAGCCCTGCTTGCGGGCTCAGGTAATAATGCAGTCTGCCATGTCGCTGCAATGGTGGAAAGAATGGGTAACGATAATGAGGTGCGCGAGGACGTCGTCCGGTTGATTTACTTATACTTGGGCAAGCATGATTTGTTTTGGGGCATTTCACTATTAGAAAACAAGACTCCCCCGACTGCAGAGAGGCTCTCTTGCCTATATATTCAATATGTGAAGAGGGTTTGTTGAAAAATTATGTCTTCGTACCAAAATTTATTGCGTACCTAACTTTCTTGCGTGTTGAAATAAATGATTCGGAAACTTTGTTAATGTTAATTGTGTCCAAGAAGAGA
>JAHPZR010000965.1:30000-42500 GCA_019787425.1 Platygyra sinensis | reverse complement strand
CATCGCGGACAAAAAGTTCGACTCTAATTTGCATATATGGCAACTTCTGTTTACATCTCGGAAACTGTTCTGCTTTCGAGATACGTTCGCTCGTAGAGTCCTCGTATATCAAGACAAATGATTTGTTTCAGTATCAAACTAGAACAACAGACCAGGCCCGTAGGAGGAGGGGGGGGGGGGGGGTTCGAGGGGTTCGAGCGAACCCCCTTTGGAGGTAAATAATGGAGGGCTAAAAACAAAAACTGTTGATTTTGAGCTTTTAGCAAACAGTAAAGGAATGGAAAACAAACTTTGAGTTTGCAGCTTTTAAATTACCCTGCAAGAAAACGCTTAATGTATTAAGTATCAAGTATGATATGCCTGTTGATCAGGACGGAATTGTCAATCTATTTCAAGGACTCCACCCGAGGATTATGCAGTTGTCAAGTTTGCTTTACGAATAGTCCTGTCGTAGATTAGTAAGTGGCCTCAATACATATTAGTCAAAATAATCCCATCGTTGAAAATATTTCCTTATCAGGCGTTCAGGATTTCATAAATGGAGTCTCGAAAGACGAAAGGCGGGGAATACAATTTCGAGGGACTCAGGTGATACGTGTATTTAGTGCATATTGACGCTTTGACGCTGCTTTTAGTACATTGACGGCGGAGCCGGGGGGTGGGGGGCTTAAGATTTTACCCTGAGATTCCTTTGCAGCACACGTCAAGCTTTTGTAAAACGTTTAGTGTACTGTACCGGTATGTATGTATGAATGCATCAAGCTAACAAAACGTGGGAAATATTGTTGTTATGACTAAAAATACCTGTTATTTTACACCCTACTGAGTTTCAAATATTGACGTGCACAATGCTGAAAATAGCATTTCCGGGGCTCTAGGTTTCAAAATTTTCTGCTGGGGCATGCTCCCAGACCCCCCTAGAGGCTCACGCCTTCGGCGCTCGTATTTAATAACCCCCGTTAATAAATATTCCTGTCAATACGAACACCCTTCCAAACACCTCAGCTACGGGCCTGGGTTTGATATTTTTTTTTCCACAATGCACTTTGTGAAAGTATTATGTAAAGAGTATCATGTGATAGAATGAGTTCACACAGAATGTGTTGGTTTACTTATTTGTTGATTCTTTGGATCATATTTATGATAAGATGCCTAAGTTACTTGAACAGTATGAGTGATATAGTTTACAAAAAAATATTAAATTTCAGTTCATACAATAAATAATAGTTTCTTTTCACGCAGTGGAATTTTTATAAGCATTTTATACCCTTGACGGATGAAATAGAAGCGGGGGCAGACTTAGTGTGAACTATTACTAGTTAGTAATATCATGCAGCATAGAAGCGTTATAGATGCAGGTCAATTATTTCCATCCTCTCGCGTTTGGAATGACCGCCCCCTTTTCACAGAAAAAAAAATATTGGGTGAGAGGTCGTTTTTTTCAACAAAACTGGACTTTTGATCATCTATATCTTCTAAAAATGAGGTCAAGGAAGATCACTCTAAACTTCGAGAGGTAGATAATTTAAATTGGCATCGAAAACGCTCATTTATTGATCAATTTGCCTACTTACTGAATTTTAACAAAATGATGTCATGACATGTCACGAGGTCAAGATAATATGTTAAGGCATGGCAGGATGTCGAGTTTTAAAATCAGGGAAAAGTTCAACTTGGTAAAACAAATATAACAAGAGATATAGCTGCCCAACCATAGTTCTGCTTTACATTCCTGACACAGGCCTTAAACAGCTTTATAGAGCCTAAATCAATTTAAAAAAAGAAACACCTTAACTAAAGAACCAATGGGGTTATTCTCTCCTGTCTCTATAATCATCATCGGTGACTTAACGTGAATGTACGTCGTGCAGGCTGAGCAAGTTACCCAAATTTGGCGGTAACCCTTTGTGATCGAAATTCGAGAAGCCGTACTTAACAGTAGTATCCGGCTGAGAAATATCACAATGAAACAATACATTGGACGTATTCCGTAGCGCAAACGCTGACTTCCGGTTCGTAAACGGTTGACGCCATCAGTGGTAACCAAGCCTTTGAGAATGGACGATGCCATTTCTGCTTTGGTTTGGCCCTTAACAAAGCAGAAACTGCTTATATTTTTTTCATAGAATAAAACACACTCACAGAATGCTGAATTGTTCATTTTCACACTGGGTTGCATGTGGTTAGCTTTGATTTGATGGTTGGGTTAACTCTATCATAAATATTTAAGAAAGCCACATTTTACAATTAAATTTTGCGGAGATTTGGCGGATCAACTTGGTAGCATGAGTGAAGTGGTATTACAGGGTGTTACGAAAAAGACTGGGTGGATTCTTACAAATTTTCTTTTATCTTTAATGAAGTAGAGGAAAATTCCAAGTGCCGTGAAAGTGGCATCGACCTTTTACGGAACGGACAACTGCAGCGCCAGCTCACCTGTTCCCGAGGTCCTCAATGTGATCACCTTAAAATTTCCTCCAACTCCATGTTTTCTTTTAGCCACCTCACTAACTCTGTTCATGGCGTAGACCTTGAAAGTGTAGTTGATAAATGGTCTGAGGTTTGTTACAAGCACGTGGGTCACGTTCAGTCCTTCTCTGTATGGTTCGTAATTGACACCACTACTACAAGATTTCTCAAAACAGTTATTTCCGTCGTCAATGTCACATGGCTTACGACATTCGACCTCATAAAACACGTGACTAGAATATCCAGTGACTAATGGAGACAACCATCTTATCTCAACTGCACTTTGGTTGACGAATGTAGCGTTGGCGTTTCTTGGCGCCGATGGTAGAACTAAAAGTAGTAAATATACAATTATCATGTGGTTGAGAAGATGCAAAAAAGGTGAAACAAAACTACTTCACTGAACACCCCCGTATCTCAAAATTGACATTTGCCAATTCTAATTATAAACTAAAAGAAGGAAAGCAGAGAAAAGCAAAGCAATCAATCCCCCACAGAATGTGCTGACAATTAAGGAAGGCAGCGTGGCCGAGTGGTTTAGGGCGCTGGATTTGAAATCTGGAGCTCCTTTTTGAGCTGCGGTTGTAGATGAAAGTTAAGAATGATCCTCCACCCTGCTACTATCTGGATTTGTTCTTCGTAGTCCCAAGTTCAACTCTTCGACCGCGTTGTGTAAATAGCCAACTGGTCAGCCTCCCACCAGTCGGGATTCTCAACAGTTTATGCTCTTTTTGAAAGTCTTAACAGTTTATGTTCTATTTGAAATATTCAGTTCTTTATTCACAGTGTCCCCAATTAGCACTACAGTGCTAAACACTTACGACACTTAAATAAAGTTATAATCATCATTAAAGTTATCAATGGCTTGCACTGCTGTATGCTGTTATATACCTGAACAATTAAATCCATTTTCGTCGTTGTACATTCCATCTGGAC
Source organism: Platygyra sinensis (assembly GCA_019787425.1). Classification (NCBI taxonomy): domain Eukaryota; kingdom Metazoa; phylum Cnidaria; class Anthozoa; order Scleractinia; family Merulinidae; genus Platygyra; species Platygyra sinensis. Next base: position 39,095 of record JAHPZR010000965.1, on the reverse strand, counting down.
ACGCTAGGGTGAAAGAGAAAGGTTAAAAGGTCATAAATTTTACAAGCACTGCAACATACCGAGCATGACTTGGCGTACAGAAATATGATGGCATAGTCATGAAGGTTGCCCTGAAAATTCGCGTCCCCGGTCTTTCCCAAAGCCCTTTGCCAAAACACTTTTGTAATGATGTGACGTATATATGAAATAACTTATATCTGAACTGCGGTTGTAGATGAAAGTTAAGAACGATCACCGCAGTAAATTTTCCAATTTAAGCAGTTGGAACGAAGAAGCCTGAAAAAATCAGGGCTTCAACGGAATTCGAATACGTGACCTCCGCGATACCGGTGCGATGCTCAACCAACTGAGCTATGAAGCCACACATTGGGAGCGAGGTCAATTTAATGAGTTCATGTCTTCCCGTGAGTAGTGAAATGATGTGAAAAATATGTGAAATAATTCCTTTTTGAGCTGCGGTTGTAGATGAAAGTTAAGAATGATCATCGCAGTATATTCTCCAAATTGACCTTGCTCCCAATGTGTTGCTTCATGGCTCAGTTGGTAGAGCATCGCAATGGCATTCGAACCTGAGTCCCGTTGAAGCCCTGATTTTTTTCAGGCTTCTTCTTTCCAATTGCTTAAATTGGAAAATTAACTGCAAAAAACTAGTGACTCTGACCATGTGTTCTGCTTTGTTAGTACAATGCATGACTCCTAGGCCTGGTGTACCTTGGCATTTTCCTTCTACATTCTGCAAGTCTTCTTTACAGATGCATCTTCCTTGAAGACCACTCATGCTCCAATCACCACTGCTTTGACAATACACGAATAAACTTCCCGGAGCACGAACTGTGTCTTTGGCACAACTTCCTTCCACTCGAATGGGTTTTGAATCATTTGCTGGAGCTACAGTTCTCGGTAGCGTCATCAAGGTGTTAATGAGTGTTTCTTCTGGACAAAAGTTATAAGTAACCTTGACCGAGAACAAAGTACTACAAGCTCCATTATTATGAAAGGCTAATATAACATACTTTCCTTTAACAAGGACGTTTATGGTTTCGGAAAATCTCTTATTGGTAGCCTGTCTAATTGCTGCCGTTTTTTCATACGCAACTCTGTTACTGAGAGGGTCGGGGTATTGCGATTTATCTGCAATAAGCTGGTCTGAGTGGTTAATGTACAAGTCAAAAACGTTCTCGCAATAAGATCCTCCATTGTTCGGGAAGGTGGAACAACTTGTGATGAAGTAGTCGACTGTGATATCGATCCTGTTAGCGTCCCTGATTGATATTTGGTCACTTATTAACCAGTTGTCTGGATTGGGATTTGACGGTGGTAAGCTCACATCGCATGCTGCATATCGTGTAGGGCTAGCCCTCGTTGTCCACTGCAGAAATGAACAATCACATAAAGATACATCAATAAAGCATTAATGACCATCAAGTAACTCTCTGCTTTATTGAAGCCCATGGACTATAACTTATCACTAATCAATCAATCGATCGATCGATCGATCCGAATCAGTCAGTCAGTCAGTCAGTCAGTCAGTCAATCACTCAATCATATGAATGTTGTGCCGCGAAGCACTATGAACACAAATGGTGGAACAGAGAATTAACTCTGAAGTGTAAATAAAAGTGCTAATTCAACCCATGAATAACCCACTGGGCGTTAGCCCCAGTAAAGGGAATCAGGGAACCACACGAGGTGAAGAAAAAATCTTTTGACCTCGGTGGGAATCGAACCCACGACCTCAGGATTAGATCTACCGTTCTCTGATTCCCTTTACTAGGGCTAACGCCCAATGGGATTTTCATGGGTTAAATTAGCACTTTAATTTACACTTCAGAGTTAATTCTTTGTTCCACCAATCGCTCCATTGTACATTCCATCTGGACACGCTAGGGTGAAAGAGAAAGGTTAAAAGGTCATAAATTTTACAAGCACTGCAACATACTGAGCATGACTTGGCGTAGAGAAATATGATGGCATAGTCATGAAGGTTGCCCTGAAAATTCGCGGAATCAGGGAACCACACGAGGTAAAGAAAAAATAGTTTGACCTCGGTGGGAATCGAACCCACGACCTCAGGATTAGATCTACCGTTCTCGGATTCCCTTTACTAGGGCTAACGCCCAGTGGGTTTTTCATGGGTTAAATTAGCACTTTCATTTACACTTCAGAGTTAATTCTCTGTTCCATTAATCACTCAATCAGTCGGTCTGTCGGTCAGTCAGTCAGTCAGTCAGTCGGTCACTACAGTAGTCAATCTGTCCATCAGTCCTTTAGTCCGTCCGTCAGTCAGTGAGTCAGTCAGTGAGTCAGTCAGTGAGTCAGTAAGTGAGTCAGTAAGCTAGTCAGTCTGTTTTTTCGGTCCGTCTGTCTACCTGTCATGCAGTCAGTCAGTCGGTCTGTCAGAAATATGCCATCACGTTGGTGTTTATGCAAGTCAGTGGTAACTTACCCCAGAAATGTCTTTTCCTGGTGTCTTCTTTGTTTCCCAATGCCATCCACTACTGCCTGGTTTGTTCACTAGTATCACTTGCCTTGATGACGCCCAGGCTACAAACGTCAAGGCAGTAAGTGCAGCAACCCAAAAATATTTCATGCACATTGGATAACAACTTTCCAAAAGTGTTGTATCTAAAATAAATAAATATAGACGAATGCTAGCTGATGGTAAAATATTGTCAGCCTGAAATAGAAAATAACCATAATTCTTGTGGAGCCAGCTAGCCACTTTTTTCAAATACTAGATCAGAGGAAACTATCAGTCGCCTAAGCCTGAGTAGCAAGGGTTTACTGAAAAGAAAGGCTTTTCACGCGTTCGCTTCCCCACCCCTGTCTCCCTTGGAATTGGTTTTCTCTGGCACCTATAATTTTTGCGCGACCAGAAGGCGAGTTGGCTCATGCACTAGCTGTGCAGGCAATTAGTTGGCAACAGGGAACGAATTCACAGAAACAAAAACAACCGTGCATCCGAGAAAAAAGAAATAACTCACATTCGGTAGCCTGCATGCGTTACACACGGATACACACGGTCCATGCTGAAGTATTAATTCATCGGCCGTATTGATACTCAGAAGGAGATGAATATTTTTGCCTACCTGGACCACCGAGATGTTACCTTAGCCAAATCAGACCCGTGTATTGTTTTTTACTGTACTGATAACTTTTATGTTGAAGTTCTATAGTTTCCGTTCAATTTACTGTACTTAGGAAACCCAAAATATACAATGAATGAAATACGGCTTACAGTTCAAGAAACCTATGGATTCGGCGTTGCTGGTCTTTCGCCCGGCGGATACACTATCTGTATTCTCACCCGCTTGATTAACAGCAACGAGGAGAAGTATATATTTCTTATCTGAGAGGCCGAGAGGTAATGAACTGGATGGCAATCAACACAAAGGCCAAAAAGATCGAGAAGATTTGCCATGGGGCTGTTCGTACAAGGAACACCACGGGTGATGATTGCTAATTGCTACTGAGAACACGCCCTTGTTGGGCTAGCCTTCAGCGGATTTAGCGTATCACCTTTCAGATCTTTCAGCACGTTAGCTTCGAGCTAGCCGTAGTCCATGGACTAATTCAAAAGCATGATTTGCAAGAGAAGCTCTCATCTTCTGCATCGAGCACAAGTAGCAGATCTGTACAGCGCCGCAAATGATCCCCGACCGCAAATGATCTCCAGACCGGAAATGATCACCAAATTGGACCGCAAATGATTCCGAACCGCAAATGATCCTGATGTGGACCGCAAATGATCCCCGCCGGAAAACGAGGAATGGCATGGAGTTTGGTTTCCTGGATTTTCCTATTTATTGTTTATTTTGTTTTTATATTCATTTAGTTTCATCAACTAAACGATGAATTAGGTAAACATAAAGAAAAGATATTCCGTTGACGTAAACTTTAATTAAAATATAATATTCATGAGAAACTCATCTAATTTTCTCTTGACAATTCTTTTGAAAAATTATACAAGAAAATCCAAGTTCGTAGACAGCAACAAGCTCGACAAGCTCGATCTACAACAATGATAGCTTAATGCTACCAAAACTAAGACACAACAATCTTGAGTGGATTTAGTTTTAATACCCTTTCCAAAGTAAATAATCTAATTTCAAATCCCCATCATTATATGAACCCAAAGGCGCGAGAAACAAATACCAAAGGAAGTGTTAATACCAACAACAACAGCTTTCGCGATATGCCCATGACCTTTAAGTTCGAGCGAATGAGCTAGAAATTCTGCTTCCCAACTCTACAAGCCAGTTTGGCTTTTACTTCGCATCTGCAACTTGCAGCCAGAAATTCTGGACAAGAGCACTGATTGTTCAACTTACATAGTATGTAGAGCGACTCAGCACTTACCATTATTACCCGTGGGAAAAATGCGGAAAACCGCATATTATTACAAACTAGAAGTAAAATGGGAGCCTTAAGCTGGTTTCGTGTAAGATTCTCAGACTAAAGAAGTCTTGCTTCACTGTGAGAAACGGCCGGATAGGTCATACCACTACAACCACGAACTACAATCCGTTAGAATTTCTTGCTACTGACTTTCAACATCGATGACACAAGTATTTTAAATTGCGTGATTGACCAAAACCGGAAACCGCACATGAAAAGTCTGTAGCATCCAAGGTTTGACTAAACGTGCAGGTCAGGAAATGAGACACAACTTAGTTGAATTAATTGAGATGCAGGATGTCGAGTGACTGAACTGACACTATTAATTTGTTCGCAACTTTCGCTTCGGTTAAATTTTCATGAAATGCTAATGCTTGTTTAAGAACTGAAGGAGTTAACCTATAGAAATAAAGGTTTCTTATTATACGAACAAAAGCCGATTACAAGCGCCATTCTGTTAGAGCTTTTTCGGGAATTATCCGAAGAACTCTTTATCATAGGAATTCAGTGTATCCATATAGAATAATTTTATGGTCAGTGATGACTTGCTTCTGTTTATTTTAAAAATAGGCAGTCTTTGACTACATGTGCCTAGTGATATGAAAACTAGTATCATCTGCGATGACTACATGATACAACAACAAGAAACTTTATTGTAAAATGAGCATCAACAGTAACAATTCATAATCATGTCTTTCTCATCGCGGAGGAATGTTTATTTGGTGGAATTTTGAATAATTATCGGCTTATCAGATAAGCTTGTTTCTGTTTTCATTTTTGTGTCTTTCGTAGCCCGCCGAGATCATTTTTTCGTCTAAATCACTTAAGAATAGCTCGAAAAAGATGTTCCCATTCAACTTTCAGCTTGTGACATCTGGACTTCGCTGACTGCAACGAAAAGCGATGGAGCACGTGCACAATGTAACGCGATACAGATCTAGATACCAATAAATTCTACAACGGAAATGTCATAAGCTAGTATTTTCAGCCTAAAATCGGCGGAAAAATAAGAATATTCAGCCTGGGCCGGAAAAACAACATTCTTATAAAAAAAAAGGGTGTGGGCACAAAAACCCGAGTTACGGTGCTTTGAGCTCTATGAGCACTAGGCCTCTACGTGTACTACGGCACAAAAAGTGAAGGGGGACACTTCATGACATATTACACGAGCAGCAAGTGTTACGGACGCACACGTATGCACGATAACATGGTGCCTTGAGCTCTACGAGCACTAGGCACAAAAACTGAATCCACAACTCGAGGAACAAATTCCATGCCATTCCTGATTTTCCGACGGGATCATTTCCGGTCTGGGGATCATTTACGGTCGGGGATCATTTGCGGCGCTGTACAGATCTAATGTAGTGAAAGAGCTCTGGGCGAAGAAAGGTGTGACCTTTCTAAGAACTGGACCTATATGCCCGCCTCAAACACAGGAGGAAGACTATCAAATAAGTAATAATTTGGCATTACGTGAAAGTCAATAAATCACCCGCATAGCATTCAAAGTGATCAGTTATCTGTTGCTCACAGATCGATTTCAGGAGCTCCACTTTACTCAAGACTGCACGACTGTGAATGTCCCTTGCCAAAGCCAGGTAGTACAGATACCAGCTCTAACAATACATCTGAAGAAAGTGCGTTGTCACTTCTCGAAAGTCTAACAAATTTACTTTCAAATAATTGGTTTCGTGAAAGCAAAGAAAAATTTAGAGATTCGAGCGAATTTCCAGATTGTGTTCAAAATGTTTGAGCGAAGAGTTGCCTCTCTTGTCAATGTTATATGTAAACCAAAACTTTTTGTGCAGAGCGCGAAATGGCCTAGGTACGAGTTTGTTACGCAGGACTCGTGCCAGGAGTTGTAAGGTCGCGTAGTCAAAGGTAACCTACTCATTCTTTTCGTTCCTTTGCTTACTCTCTTCCTACTCAGCAAGACTGTGTTCTCCCTGTGAAGAAAGCATTGCGGTTCACTAAGTATGTGCCATTGTTTTAGGTAACCTCTGATGACCTGATGGTGCTAATACATTGTAAACGCGCGATTTTATTACAGCGAACACACCTGTTTAAGAGTATTTAACAAATTAGTGGAAATTAACAGATCGTAATAAAGTTTAAAGTAGACCAGAAGCTTGATGAGCCCCCGATAGTCACCAAGGAAAATGAATATTGAACCGGCTGCGGGTGATGACGAGCTTCTTCGCTCTTACACGGAAAATTCCACGTGATTGAACAATATCAGATTAACTGTTCAGACGAATTCACGAAGATTTCAATTGAAAAGAGCAGCTCACTTGAAATGAACAAAATATATATGCATATATACAGCAAGTTCGCGATTGAAAGAACTAGCGTACTCATGACTTCGTTTCATGATCGTCTCTTGTGGGACAACAACAACAACAACAACAACAACTATCATAGCTGATCATACGTTTGGTTGACTTTCTTTCTTTCATCGACAACGAATACTGTTCAGCCGGTACACAAATGCATTTTAGCGACACGGCTAACTTAATTTCTCCCTTAGTCTATCAACAATCCGAAGAAACAAGACTCCGTGTCAGAAATACGAGTCTGTAAACGCACCATCTTGAAGCAAGCATTTCAACAATGTTCATTTTAATACTATAGTTGGGTCGTTTAACAAATAGACGTGTTCCCAATCCGCTGAAACGACACAACGGTGATTTTCAACGAATCGAGTACAACAATGCTGGTGATCGAACAGCAAATAGATTATGTGTCACTTCAAAACCGATGAACATAAACGCCTCATCTCTTCGCCGTTTTTGCCGGATCTTACCAGGTAAACCTTAGCTGATATCCAATGTACTAAATAGATCAAGTTGCTTACCAGTTTGTATTCCGCTACCAGTCCATGAACTGTCAAAGAATCATAGTAAAGTGCAGTTTACAAGGGATCAAAGTATACAGCGAAAGGTTAATTTAGGATTATGATTACTGAACGTAATGAATATGCAGAAGAGTAGTTACACAATAGCAGCCTAAAATAATTACACAATAGCTTGAGTGTCACGCAACAAAGCCCGCATTTCCGAGCGGAAACGCTCCAGATTACCAGTTAAAGAAGATTCCAAGTTTTTGTATCTGAAACGCGTTTGTTTTAATTGTATTTAATTTTAGGAGGAATAATTCTATGTTAGCCTTAAGGTCATCAAAGTTTTCTTAAACGAAACTTACCTTGAGTGTTTATACTCACCAAGTGCGGAAATATTTCATTCAGTTCTTTTTGCGATTGATGGCTCCATCAAACGTTGTAGCAACTAGAAATCAGGGTCCTCCGAAAAACAATTTTATCTATACTGAAATGTGTTCTGAAAGTCTCATGGACCAAAATTTGGATGTCTTTTGGGACTGCGAAGATGCTCAAAACTTGAATCTCGACAATTACCCGCTTCCTCCTTCCCCTAAAATCTGTCACGGTCATAGTGCTGCCATGATCAAATCTTTTTACCACTTGGTTATTTTAGGATTATATATCACATGGAATAGTTCACGAAAGATTAAAAAATATCTTTGTCGTTTGCAAATATTAGTAATAGCTCCGGCGATATTATATTAAGTTTGAAGGTAAAATATGCAAATAAGATAACTGATGACGTCATACACTCAACCCAATACAGTTAAACCGCCCATACATGACCACCCAAGATGTAAAGCGTAGGTGGTCGATTACGGAAGCCTAGACACTGATTAGCAAATGGTAACACACAGACCTGCCTATGTTTTTAATAATTAAATGTCTTATTCGTGTGAAAAGTAAATTTTGAGAAAAAATCCCGTTGAGTCGGTTGAGAAAATTTCCTTCTGTTGTTCCCAGGAATGCGTTAATGTTTCAACACCTTATTACCCAATTTCCGCTCCACATTACCTGTCAAGTGGTCGCTTAAAACGGAGGTACACCTGATATCTCGGCCACGTTTCAAACAACACTAAATCCCTCCATCTGCTTATCTCATTAACCACTGTTAGGCAGTTTTGTGTAACTTTTTGGGGGATTTTGGGGTATTTTGAAAAAGAGATATTATGTTTTTCTCTGAAAGTACAGATTAAATTGAGGAAAAATCAAATGTTGAAGATTTGATGGATTTGGGATTTTGAAGTGACGAATTAGTAGATCAGATGGTGGTGGTGGTGGGAGGGGGGGAGGGTGAAGGGTCAAGCAGTGTTCCCAACCCCTTTTTTATCCTCACAATTTCCTTTTAATATACCCGGGGGTACTCCTAGAAAAATTGTGTATGGTGTGCGGCCCGCTTCCCACACCCCTTACCCTATTTATGACTAAAATCTGCGATATTCCCTACCCTATTTATGACCTGACCAACAATTCGAAACCCTATTTATGACCTGAACCTTAATCAAAATCCTTTTTCAGACCTTCGTTATAATTGGATCTCTAGCTCAGACCAATGTTAAATTATCGTAAACATAATTAGTGAAGGGCTTTTGTTGATTTTCTTTTCGTTAATGATGAAAAAGTGGCTTCTAGGCTTAACCCATATCAGGGCTAGAGTACAAAAACCATACCCTATTTCTGACCAGACTGGCCAAAATCGATACCCTATTTATGACCAAAACGGCTGAAAAAACATACCCTTTGGGGTCGCACATACCGATATAGCCCACATAGGGGAGTACCCCCCGGGTTAATACGTTGGAAGCTCTCCTTGCGACCA
>JAHPZR010000965.1:0-17500 GCA_019787425.1 Platygyra sinensis | reverse complement strand
TGAAATGACCAAGTTTCGCGTATTTTGGAGAACCTGGGCCACGACGGCAAATATTTTGGATTTCCCTATGGAATTAATCGCTGGCATTACTTATTTAGTTTGAGCAGGTTTTTAGACAGATTTGCGCTCTGAACGGGTTTAGTTACTTACGAAATTCGAGTGTAAAATTTAAATCCATTTTTTGCTAGGCGTCGTCCCTGGCGTCGCCGTCGTCTGTGCTTAAGTTCCCTAACCATACTGGGCAACTTCGGTCACAGGCAAGCAGAACTTGAATAGCGAAATATTTCTACTGTCTCACGTACAGACTGTTTTTGTTTCTTTTGCAATGAAAAGAAGTGATCACCGACTATTTAAGAAAGTAAACTGCCAAGCCCCTGAACTAGCTTATATTTATTTTCTTAGCGCGTGTTCGACTGATACATGACGTTTTACGTGCGGCAAAAAACTGAAGCCTTGGAGCTAAGGCTGGCCCATAGCTGCCGGAGCCTGTCCCGGTTTCTGTAGCATGAAGCGGCTAGAAGTATTTCTACTTCCCCCAGACGGGATGCTACTCCATCGCAGGCCACTCCCCCGCAATTTGTTTGGTTTTCCCAACAATTCGCCGGTACCCATTTATACACCTAGGTGGAGAGAGGCACTGTGAGAGTAAAGTGTCTTGCCCAAGAAAACAACGCAATGTCCCCGGCCAGGGCTCGATCCCGGACCGTTCGCTCCGGAGTCGAGTAACATGCATGCGAGTAACATACGAGTAGCGTACAAGTGACATGCGAGTAGCATATATACGAGTAACATGCGAGTAACATGCGAGTTACATACGAGTAACATACGAGTAACATGCGAGTAACATAGGAGTAACATAGGAGTAACATGCGACTAACATAGGAGTAACATGCGAGTAACATGCGAGTAACATAGGAGTAACATACGAGTAACATACGAGTAATATACAGACAGACAGACAGACAGGCAACCTTTATTTAAGCACGATGGTAATAAAAGCTGTACAGCTTATGGGGTCGTGCGTAAATACTAAACCTAAGAACAAAATATATACATAATAATTAACAAAATCAACTATTTAAAATTAACATACATATAACAACGAGTGGCATGCATACGAGTAACATGCGAGTAACATACGAGTAACATATGAGTAACATACGATTACTGAATAATAATGCTTTGCGAAGTGGAAAATTCATTTCAAAGTAATGTAATTGTTCACAGCTTTATTGAACCGTTTTGTGACTTGCCCTATGGAAGAGTATATTATTGTTCATAACCAATAAATTTAATCTGGATTGAAATAAATAGTGATTTTTAATTTTTTAGAGAATAACCAAAGTTAGACCGTCTCATCCCTTTTTGAGGAAAGGGAGGGGGTTCAATTTATTGACCAACACGTCACACACCCCGAAGTTTTTACAAACGAATCTTCTAATATAAGCAAGACCACAACGACAAACCAATGTAAAAGGGTGCCGGATATTTGGAGACCTGGATCAGTTAAAATCAAAAGATACTATGCAAAAAACGGTAGACTGATCCCCACGGAGAAGAGAGGAAAAGAAATAAAACAGCAATGAAATTAAAACATAATACTTCGAAGAAAATAATTCCATGAGATATTTGCGCGAGCTAAATGTTGTGTGAGGTCATCGTAATCTGTGTTTATTTAACGCGCAACGTCGCATCATATCACATCAGCGCTCAGGTTTGTTTTTGCGTGTCTGGCGCGCGATTGGTCTAAACACATCACGTGACCGAAAATGCCCCGTGAAGAAATCCCTATTTTGCTCAGTTGCGAAAAAGATTTAAAGGATAATGAACACAATAGCCTCCATTTGGGCGGCACGAAAATATGCTCAGATATTTCTCCTTGGATATTATCTGTTCATCGGTTTTCTTCGAGCTACGCCCTGGAAATTCGCTTCTCGGAAGAGATATGTCTGCTGACAAATATCCTAGCATATTTCCGCACCAAATGGAAGATATTGTTTATATATAATGTACTCTATGTACTCGTATGTTACTCGTATGAACTCGTGTATTACTGGTATGTTCTCGTATGTTACTCGTATGCACTCGTGTGTTACTCGTATGTACTCATATGTACTCGAATAATGTTTCAGTCACGATCTTTGGAATATGTCGTATAAATAGAAGGACTTTTCTAAAGACTCGTGTTTATTTGTTCTAAACTGCCCTCGAACTCGTAACTATGTGATTACCTGTACTTATCAGAAACAGGACTGGCCCGCCCGCAGCTTCAAAGGACTGACGTGTCCAACGTGGGAGAGATTATTGGTTCTCTAGAATTACGTGCAATTACAGCCTGCTTTCTTAAGATAACGGATTACGTTTACTTGCCGTCATTTTTCAAAATAAAGTCATTAAAAACAGATTTCCTGATTCTTGATTGATAGAACAAAAAACGTATTGTCACAACAGACAGGTCAGTTGTTTCTCTTTTAATTTCACGAGACACTCTTTATGTTCCTTCGCGATTCACTCAAGTTCTAGGAAGGAAGGTCAGCGATCTTGATAAGGGCCAAACTTCACAGAATTGCGAAATGGTCTAAAATCATGAACTGAACGTTTATTAAGTTTGCTTTTAGAGGAAATTTATTTCTCGACAGTGTCGCAAGGGAAGCGAAAGATTATTTTATTTGCCTCACTTGTGACCTCGTTGTCCAAGCAAATGATAGAAAGACTGAAAAGAGGGTGATCTTGATTAATTTGCCTGCCGGTACAAAACATTTTCTACCAATGTCTCGAAATGAATCATTATTGTGAAACAGGAAGACGTTAGTTCATACCCGGGAGTTCATATCAGATTCAATCAGGAATGAGAGTAAGCAACTCAAAGAAAATCTATACAACTAGAGTCTCAGACACGATTGCTAAGAGGAGAAGAAGATTGTATCTACAGTGTACACTGTTACAACGTTGTTATTACGCAGAAAGCTGAGAAATATTGACTTATGAGTCTAACATCTTCAATATCAGTGATAAGCGTTGATTGTTGGATCTTATCTTATGAAGCCGGAGATTATTAGCTTTGTTTATCTTTATAAAACACGCATCAATTCTACAAAATACAAACATGGCGAAATCTGACAAAAATACTTCGTCTCGCTATGAAGCTCCTGAAGTGTTTTGAATTACATTTAGAGTGAGACCTGTACTGCGGACAATCTCAAAACTGAGCTCATATGTGCTGCACTGATTTGTCTACATGTGTACATGTATAATATATTGAACTGATTAGTTTATATTGAACGGAATTCTTCGCTTCCTAATCTTGTCGTCCTTGTCCTATGGTCGCTATGGACGTCATTTGTCGAGCACTGTTTCTTGCTTACGAATCACAATTGACGCATCACTTCTCCTGTCTCCAGGTAGGTACGTTTCTTGTCTAAATATTCAACTTCACAACAAAGATCTCCAGTTCATCCGCAGACGTCAGAAATGAAGATCATAACTCTCATCACATTACTGATCTCTGCAGTTGAATGAAGTTATCTAAATGTGGTTAAAATTGTCTTCTGCGGAGACACTGAGATAAATAGATATTCCAAGGCCAGTCAGATAATATCACCTAAACTCAAAACATCTAGAAACAAATGAATTAAATCCTGTAAAACTTTAGGATCAATACATGGCTCGTTGAATCTGTGCCACGTACCAGCTTAGCGAGTTTTGATGTATGGCAAGTACGATTTCAAGTCAAGTGCAGCTGAGTGAGTACACTACGCTGACGCTGTACACCAGTTCATAAATCTTAATAACAAGAATGTGCAAAATGTAGGCCGATATCTGTGGAGTTAGGAAGATGAAAGGTTATAACAGTGTATTGTGCGGTTGAATTCATGTTCCGAGTTAAGTCTGTGTCTTTCTAGAAAGTCATAATTAGTAATGGCGGTAGAGAAAGCGTAAATTTATACTGTCACTTCTTTCAGCGTGCTTGTTTATCTAAACGTTTACTCATTATCAAGCTCACGGTTGACACAACGTGCACTAAATATAACCAACTGAAATCTAAAGTCCAAGCGTCAGGTCTCTATGTGGGGAGGAGGGTGGAGGGGGGGGGGGGGGTAAGGGCTGTGTTGCCTGCTAAGGTATTTTGTTTTCTCGCCCTCTTCAATACACGGCTATAGCGTAATAACGGGTCGTTCCTATGTTCAGCTCGTTTTAGTCCCTCTTACTCTCGATTGACCCAATCTGACAGACTAGTTGATTTCTTTTTTTCAATAATTAATCACGAATGTCAGAAGACTCTGACCAAAAGCCAAGCCCATCAGAAATACAATGAGCTTATTAACTTAATTTTAATAAAGACTTCCGATGTATATATATGTACAATTGGGGTGTTAAAATGGTGTCAAAGTCTGAGGCCTTCAACACGCCAAGGAAAGTACATGTGATGACTCTTGTTTCCATGCAGCTCAGAACTTGCGGTGTTAAAATCTCCGATTCCATACTTTGCAGCGTGTCAAATCACACCAGGGGAGCATGTGTTTCAAAAAATGTCTAAAATTTCCGACATTTTGCCGGGGGCTAGTCCCCCGCTCAGCCCTCTCTCACACGGCCAGTTCTAAAATAGCGAACGGGGAACGGGGAATCTCTAAGCTATTCCGAACAATGGCATATACAACACGCAACACAGTCAACAGACTTGCGCGTAAAGAGCTATATTTGAATCCCAAGAACGATCAAAGGAGGAATAAACTTATACATGAAGCTCCAGAAACATAAGCTCGATTAGATAGCTGCAAGAAACATAAGAATTTCTCTAGACAAGCGTATAGCTTTGTTGAAGTAAAGCTACAGCGTCTAGGAAGAAAAACGTACGAGCGTAAATATGATGCGGGCCCGTGACAAGAATCTATCGATAGGTCTAATCTAAGCTTTGGTAGATTGTGCTAGCATAATTTTAAGCATAATTTAGCAAAACGAGCATTATTTTGAGCTTTTAATTCAGTTTAGCACTGCTAGCATAATCCGAGCTTTTAAAGGTTGAAAAAAGAAAAAAAAATCATAGTTCTAGAATTTTTCAGTTTGTATTTTATTTCTGTATTGTTTTTGGAAAATATTGAGGTCTGTGCCAAGGCCCATGGTCAAAGATGGCGTCGTCCTCGAGTACATCGCACTTCCAGCACTTCCAGTGCCGTACCGAAAGCTTTAACCGCAAGGTGCGCATATGCGTATTAGCGATGCTACTGTAAGACTGGAAGACTGGAAGGTGGACTCATGAATGTTCCGTGATTAAAGTTAAAATTAATAGAGCTAAGCTACTGGTGATCTTTATTTTCCTTCAAATCCACGTAGCATAACTTCGGTGACAGAGAGCATAATTTTCAGAAAGTAGCATAATATTGGCATAATTTCTAAAAAAAATAAGCACTGCTAAAAGCATAATATGCTTTTTTTTCGGGCACAACCTACCAAAGCCTAGTCTAATCATAGCCGGTCCTTGCGTCACAATTTAGAATGCAAGTTAGCTTTATAATAAAGAACAGTCAATGGCCAACTCAAATTCATTCAAAATCGCTCAAAAAACCGCTTTTGAGGCAAAACGACGACTCTACACCACAGGTAAGGTAATTCAACATTTATTTATCATTGATTTACATACACAGTTAACGATATATGGCTATAGGTGAGGCAAATGGTAAATCGAATACATTTACTATAAAATAACAATCGGCTACCCAGACAGATTGTGTGGGTCCCCTGTGGAGAATCCCCATTTTACAGATTCCCCCTTTTAGAGATTCCCCATTCCCCGTTCCCCGTTCCTCCATTCCCCGTTCTCTGTTTTAGAACTAGCCTCTCTCACACCTAATGAGTGCGTGGCAGGAGGACGTAGAAGCCACGCCCTTAGCTCTTAGTAGGGCAAGAACTAAGTTTAAACCAACCTAATGAGTGAATTAAGATTTACTCTTGACAAGGGCGAAAAAAGACTGACTAATGACATGAGCTGGCATAACTTGAGTTATATTCTACTCACAACATAAATACCCAGCAGTAGCCAGATGCTAGGGGAAAATCGATGCTAATCAACTATCGGCTGAGCGAGTGCCTTGAGGAACAAAAAAACACACAGGAACATTTTAATAAGTAGTAATCGACTGAAACTGAGTTGATCAACCGTGTCAGCAAAACAGTAACTGATAGCTGGCTGCCTTGTAACTCACATTTTCGCCAGATAGTTAATTTAGAAATTACCATCTAAACTGTATTGAACTAGAAAATAGCAGAACAAAGTGAGTTTAAAGTCGGTTTATGTTTGGCCATTTACTTGCTTTATTCCAGTTGGCATCTTAGGTTTGTATTATGAAAAGGACAGACAGCTTTATTTGCCCACATCTGTAATTTATTTGCCTTTGACTCAATTTCCTTGAAAACTTTTCACTTAGCGTATTTGCACAACATAATTGCCCTTTACAGAGTCGGTACCTAAAAGAGCTTAAATCATGATAAACTGTTGCCATCGCGCTAAAATGAAACCCTCTTTTGTATTGCGTGCTCTTGCTATCAAAACATGAAATCTAGCTTTTAAATCGGAACTGTTAACCGCAGCAATTCCCTCCTCGTTTTTCTTTTTAATAGCTTTCTTCTTCCACTGCCTCCGTAGATATTGGCCTCGAGCTATCTGATCCTTAAAATTTTAATCTCATACAATCTTTTAAGATACAACGAGGATTAAAAAGCATTGGCGGAAATTTAAAAGCCCAAATGCGCAGCATTTTTCATCAGAAGACGTCTTAATCTCACTTTGTGGTTTGTCGCTAATACCGCTTGGGCTCTTCGCCTCGAGTGTTACAGATTCACCCCGGCGTGTGTCTGGTGATAAGATTAAAAGAAACACATTCAAATCCCAGACAAAGAGCGAAAAGTGGCAACCCACTTTTACAAACTTTTATTTTACAGATAATCATTTATTCCCTCGGCGCCAGAACATGAAAGAACTATTGTCTTCAAACATCAAGAATAATAATTAGAATTTTCATAAAATCAAAAACACACCTGCCCGAGGCAATTCACTTTTACTTTTCAATAATTGATGAATTCCAATTTTGCCAAATGTTTACGCGGCCATAGCGATCGAAAAGAACAATTAGGATCCAAAAGAAACAATAGAGGCTGAAAAACGGAGGATGTAATTGATTTTGAAGCATTACCAAGCTGCCCAACCCAAACAACGAAATATTGGTCAAAGTCGGCGCCGTAAATGACAAGAAAGTGACTTTAATATCAATGTATTCGAATCTCGGCGTAGGTGAAGGAAAAAGAAGTATATGTAACTTTGGTCAAGTCGTTTCACTTTCTAACCAGTGTGATTTATGTTTATGTTTAGCATTACGTCATTTCCGTATCATTCACTTCCGTTCTGATTGAGAAAGCCGCTGCACGAGCTGACCCAAGTTTCCAAACAGTGCGTCGCGTGTCACAGAAATGAAGAAGATTGGACATGGCCTGTAAAAGTTGGATTTTCTTCCTTAAATTGGCTACGATTCTCTTCCATATCTCAGTGGGAGATAGAGGTAAGATAATTTTGCTGTCGTTTAGGAATTATTAAAGCCAGTAAACTCAAATATTGCGGTCTCACTTGGAAACGAAAATTTTTCACGGTTCTGGTTTTCCAGTGGTTGCGGTGCGGAGGGGCGCGATTTTGTCGGATTTACTTGTCCAAGAGGTAGTAAATCGCTCTCAAAGGATGACCTCCTTTGGAGATCTCTGT
The DNA here is from genome assembly GCA_019787425.1 of Platygyra sinensis. Lineage (NCBI taxonomy): Eukaryota > Metazoa > Cnidaria > Anthozoa > Scleractinia > Merulinidae > Platygyra > Platygyra sinensis. The sequence continues at coordinate 9,753 of JAHPZR010000965.1, read as the reverse complement.
CGCTGGGTGCGTGACTTTCCTAACTCTATGTAGATCTGTCATTCGAACGCTTAAGGAATATTGACTGCGATGAAACGTAATCTAAGTAGCGATGATGCGTTGCGGTTGTTCTTTCCCAATGGGTGGTTACTACTGTTTACTTCGGCTACAAAAACACGGATAAGGCGAGGCTATCAAAACCAGTTAGAGAACAGAGCCGATAACGGCGTATTCTTTTAATTCTAAGCGCTATTAGAGAAGAGAGTTGAAGGAAGTTTCTTGAATTACGTTCCAGAGATTCGTCCGTCTGCTGATCACAAATCAATTTCTAAGGAAAGGAAAAGCTCTATCACACTCCCATTGCAGGGAAATGGGGTAATCCTATGAAAATATGTGATTTGAATTTTTTTAGGTTTGTTTGTAAAGTGTGGCCGCTTTATTTTCAAATCGCACGCCCAAAACTCGAATAATTTGGAAACCTGACACGCCACATTTCAGACTCTTTCAAGTGGAGTAGGTTTCTTTGATATTCTGCTATTTGCCCGGCAATTAGCACGTCCAACATTTAACTTCCGATCAGCGGTGGTGTTCCTTTTGCGCTGCGAAAACCTACCGAGGGAAAGTTTGAATTTAGATCATTTTCGATTTATTTAGCGTTAGGTATTAATGCATCGCTGTTCATAAAAGGTTGGATAACCGTACAACTACACCTTTTATGTCTTTAATGGTTCGCAGCTTGAGATTATTCTGCTAATGATCTCACTACTCTTAAATGTTTCGAACGCAATTCGAAATTACGACGACTTCTTTATTTCCAAGACAAATGAAACGAGTCTTTACTTTTCCAATGTCACTTACTCGTAGAGGTAATTGAAAAAATGACGACTTTAACAGAAACATGTCTGTTTCTTTTGTCGTTGACTATGTCAGACTGGAAATACATTTGCATACAAGCTGCAATCGAAAAATAAATGTTTTGCTTGATGAGAAGAGTGCAAATTCGTAAACAACACTTAAAAAGGTTTGGATTTAACAGCTGTTTCCAAAAGATGTTTACAACAATTGACGTTTATTACTGGCATGGTTCGTTATTTGATGAAGTGTTTTCTGTAGAATTTTTACACCCCAGCGTGGAGCGGGTTAATCCGTGCGCGGAAAACACCAGAATTTTGTCGCCAATGCAAATACAAGTTGAAAGCAATATTATATGCAAATCGATTTCAGGAAGCATTATCTTTTTTAAGCCTTTAGGCGTAAAAGTGTTATTTCCTTTATCAACTTCAGTGCACCTAACTTAGGTCTTAGTTAAAAGTAAATACTCTTAGTGGAGTAAAGTAATTAAATTACCACCCGAACAAAATTAATTATCATTGTACACCAGTCATAAGGGTTTAAAACAATTTAATTTTTGCATGGGTTCTGTGTCCCGAGATCAGAAAATTTTTTCTGGTTTTGGGTCTTCCTTAATTTCAGTGGCAAAGTTCTGTATTATACTCAAAATATCTTCAATATAAGCCATACATTTGTAAGTCTGGCGGACTGACAGACTTCAATATTAACTGTAGTTTTAGGGTCACAGGACAAGATGCACAATAATTTTGTTTTGATTTTGTTTTCAATTTTCCTTCTCATTTACCTTCACACTCATCTAAAGTTGCTGCGCCTGAAAAACACACATGCTCAGAAACACAGCAAATATAACTTAGCAAGGACTTGGTTGTTGACTTGATCTCCCAATAACAATTAGATTTTCTCTTTCTTGCTTCACTAAGTGTAACTCATTTAAACAATCATACATATAAACCTTATTGTTTTCTACATGCCATAGCGAGCTTAGATGTGTCTCATTTTAGTATTATTCATTCAAGAAGCCTTAGTTTTACCAAAAGTATTTGCCAATTATATTGATACGAGCAATACTTCAGCATGGTGTAAATAATGTGACCAATAATCTTCCAAGTCTTTCGGTTATTTATTTATTTGTTTGTTTGTTTGTTTGTTTGTTTGTTTATTTATTTATTTATTTATTTATTAAGGGTCTAAAGGGAAGTCAGCACACAGTAGCATTCACTGTTAAGCAGACAGCTGATGAAACAAAGGAACCTTGTACTTAAGGATTGACCATTTTTGCTTGTGCAAGGTTCAAGTCTCAACCTTTTGCTAACTGAATATTAAATTATATTTTAATCCACACAGCCATCTTGCTAGAGAGGCCTATACCTGGTGTGACTGGTCCACAGAGCTGGTATTGGGAGACGTCACATAGTGAGGGCCGTGGATCAGGGGTAATAAGTTGCATGGACTGTTCTATGTACACTCATAATTCAGTTAATTTCTAAGGCTGGTATTCAATAGCGAAGGAGTCAAATGAAAAAAAAAAAGAATTCCGCTTATGACCCTGTTGCTTACGGTCCAGTGAAAACTGGAACTAGATTATTGAGGTCAAGCAAAAGTGGAGGAATAAACAAATCACATTGTTCAGTTCCTGGCCGTGTGATTGGTTGTTTTTTCTGCTTCTGCTTCCAAATATGACAATCTAGTTTTCACTGGATTTGTCAAAGGGACAAAGTGGTAATCTGAATTGGAAGAAATGGAAACATTCTGATTTTTTTTTAAATTGATTCTGTTGAGCTTATGACTCGATCCGCTTGTAACTCTGATTTTTGATCTCCACTAGGTTGTAAGCTGTCTTACAACTCTGACTTAACTTCTCTGTTGCTTATAAGTGAAAACCAGCCTTTAGGGATTTGACAGCAACACACATAATTATAGTTTTTTGGCAGGCCATAAGGTGTAAAAAGTTAAATAAGCTTTCTACCATGATTTGCAACAGCTAGAAAGGTATTTCTTCTTGAGTTAAAGTTTGACGATCGAGCCTCGACTTTCATTTCAGTGCCAAGCCAGACACTGTACATGAAGGATCATACTGAAAGTAAGAAAAGACTACAAAAAATAGTATATTTGTAAGTGGCTGATATATGTATTTTAATGTCTTCTTTTAGTGGTCAACATATCCCTCTAACAGTGGCACATTTAGATATACTGTCTGTGATGTTGGTGTAAAACAGCCAAGCAACTGGATATGGAGTTATGGCATTGATCACAACAAACTTAAAAGAATTGATATTGCAGTTAACTACTCAATGAATCGATGTGCATCATATGATGATGCTAATGTAAGAAAATTCTGCTCTGAAAGGTTTGATGTTTATGGTTATCAATCAAATCAGGAACCAAATAATTCATTTTCTGATCCGAGAAATGGACACTACAGCAAAATAGAAACAGTTTCATTAGCAAGTAACTCATCTAACAATTCTGTCAGTGTACAAAACATTGCAGAGATGTCCCTGTTCATCAAGGAAAAAACTTCAAAAGTCTTCCTTGCTATTCATGACCAAGGAGCTTGTATTGTGGTATACTCCATTGAGGTGACTTATAATGTTTGTCCAAGGAAGACTTTACGTGATAGTCTTGTATTATTGCCTCAAACAATTGCTCCAGTCAATGAGTCTAAGATTGTGAAAGTGATGGGTAAATGTACAGCCAATTCAGAATCTACCACACCAGAGTTGGGTGCCAACTGTGGAAGCAGTGGAGAATGGGTCAGAGGAGATGATTCTACAGGGGAATGTCTTTGTATAGCTGGATGGGAGAAAGTTGCTTCTGAGTGCCAAGGTGTGTACTGTGGTTTTTGATTACTATTGAACAATAATAAATATTAATATAACATTCTGTACTAGGCAATTGTTATTGGAAATTACTATAGGCACTAACCAAGTGACTGACTGACCCCTGGGTTGGGAGGGGGGGGGGGGGGTGGGGCGTGCTCTCCCATAAAAAGAGTACAGTGGTACAATGTACTTGTCATACCCTTTAGAATTCAAAAGGATTTTTTTTGGTATTTTTGGGTGTTCAGCCACAAAAGATCGCAGTGCCTTTATGGGTATCGACCCATAACAAATATGAGAGGGTGGGGCTTGAATGTTTCGTTTTAATCACGTACCAGTATAATATTTTCTGCAGAACTTTTTGTTTCTTTTAAAAGAAAAATTCCTAATTGGCTGCCTCTCCACATGTGTATTTAATTTTCTTATTATCTCAGACCAAACCATTTTATGCTATAATTGAGGTACAATCTTACCCCTCATCTCATCACCGACTAGTGGTAAAATACTGTTTTCAATGCCAAACAAGTATAGTTGCTGATGTAAATAATTGCAAAAGTAAGTATACAGGTGTAACTTTATGATATCTTGCTTGCTTTGAAAGCTACCAAAACGGCCTTCCAGCAGTTTCTAATGTCAAATAAAGAGCTTATCAGGTTTTACTGGAATATCAGGTTTTGCAGAAAAAATAATAATTACATAATAATGCAATGCTGATATAGCGTCTTCCCTGCGGTCCAGAAACGCTTTACAGATGACAAATTAAAATTATTACACGATAAATTATAATCGTTAAATATATTAAATTACTATCATTATTAACCATGGTACTATATCGTCTTAAAGAAAAAGAAAATAAGAATATTCAACTTAAATCAGACTCGGCTTGGACTCGGTAAAAAAGTTTCTGTTTAAACGTTTCTACTGATTGTGAATCTTTCATTGACTGTGGAAAATCATTCCAAAGTACAGCTGCAGAAACCAACCCAAAAGCCTAACCACCATATGACTGTGAGATTAAAACACAGGTTTCATTAAAAGTTTTTTGGTAGATGGGCGCAGTGATCTTGAAGGTTTATAAGGTCTAAGAAGGTCAGTTATATAATTTGGAGCTTGCTTGTTGAGCGGTTTAATACTTGTTGGAGCCGCGGTAATAAATATTAAGCCCGGGGATACTCCGACAAAAATTGGGTAAAAAAAATGTAAATGCCAATTTAATGTCAAACACAGGGAGTGCTTGCGCGATCACCCGAGCCAGAGGCTCATGATAAAGTGCTTGACGATAATCCAGATCGAATTGGAATTTGGAAATGTTGGATTTTGAGGAGAGGGGAAAACCGGAATACCCGGAGAAAAACCATTCGGAGCGGAGTAGAGAGCCAACAACAAACTCAACCCACATACGACGCCGGGTCCGGGAATCGAACCCGGGACACATTGGTGGGAGGCGAGCGCTCTCACCACTGCGCCAGCCCTGCTCCCCATTTCAAGTGGGTGGAGGTGTGCGGCCCGCCTCCCAAAACCCTCACCCTATTCATGACCAAAATCTGCGATATTCCCCATCCTATTTATAACCTGACCATTAAATCAAACCCTGTTTCAGATCAGCGTTATAATTAGTTTCTTAGTTGCGACCATACTGTAACATAAATTTGAAGATTTTCTTTTCGATAGAGATGAAAAAGTGACTTGTTCTTGGAAATATGGCCATATCAACGCTAGAGTGCAAAAACCATACCCCATTTATGACCAAAATGGCCAACATTGGCTAAAATCGATACCCTATTTATGACCAAAACGGCTGGAAAACCATTAGGAACACCATACAGCAACGAGTTACAGTAGTCGACCTTTTGACGTGATAAAAGCATGTACCAGGGATTTCGTAGTTTCCGTGTTAGTTTCCATGGGATGACTCTTGGGAACCATTTACGATACTGTATATTTCGGCCATTGTTATCTGTGAGTGCCTTCCAGTTCTATCAGAAATGTCAGAAATGGTGGCTATGAAATGTCTAGAGATAAGGTAAACGAGTTTATACTGTAGATAACGTACCTCCTGCAGGCTCGTGATGAAGCATCTGAAGCATAATTAGATAGCAATCGATACATCTAATCTCAGCTAATTGGGATCATGAAATACCCGTCAAACGATGCCCAGGTTCATGAAGCCCATGCTTCATGATGTTTCCTTTCTACATCGTTTCGTCGCCCGCCATATTGAAAGCAGATACAAACGATCGCGAACAGTCCGAACAGTCGCGATCGTCGTCGGGATAACAAACCTCGGTAAGTACTTGGTGTATCCCTTATCAGTGTATTTAGAATGTAGCATTTATCCCTATTATATAACAATTATTCCATGAGCCCGCGTTGGATATGAAGTGATAAAATAACCAACGAGCGAGAATTTACTAAAGTGCATTAGATACACTATAATATCTGAAAGGGATACATGAGGTACTTAGGCAAACCTCTTAAACGTAGCCGCTGACCGGCTCGTATATTTTTGAAGTATTGCCCGGTGGGGGTTATCGGCATGGGCACATACTCATAAAGAAACAACTTCAAATGGTTGCAACAATTATGACTGCTGTAAGGGCCTGATTACATGAGCCGGGCTGGCCCGGTTAGCCGGGCTGGTGTCAGTTTGCCGGGATCTCGGCACGTTTGTTAAACCCAACAAAAATCAACTCCGCGATTACATGACAACCGAGCCAGCCCGGTTAGCCGAGATTCCGGTATTGCAGTGCCGGGATCCCGGCTAACCGGCTGAGAGTTTTCCATGTAATCGCGTTTGCCGGGCCAGCCCGGCTTATTAAGCCAATGAGTACAAAATGAAGCTCCCTCCGGTCAGCCCACGGTTCATCGCATCAGCCATCAACCGATCAACCGGGCTGGCTCGCCTCATGTAATACCGGCCCAGCCCGGCTCACGTAATCAGGCCCTAAGTCGTTTGTTGAAGTCAGAGCAAGCTGTAATTGTTTTAGCGAAATTTAAGACGCGAGGATAAGGTTGAACTAGTCTGCCCGACTTCTTCAATTAGATTCGAGTTTCTTTGGCTTGATGCCCGGTTAACGCCATTATGTTTATTGTAAAATCGAGCCAAATGTTCAGACTCTTAAACGGCTAACTTTATTTGCTTCTCTTCAAAGTGTGTGCAGTGGGCTTTTTCAAAGACAAGCTTGGAAACGAGAAGTGCTCCAAATGCCCAGAACATAGTGTGGCGGGTACAGGCAGAAAAAGTTGTAAATGCAAGCGAGGATTTTTTCGAGCGGCGTGGGAGCGCTTTTCAGATAATTGCACAGGTATTGTATTTAAACTGTCATGGTAGCTGCTTACTGCAGCTGGTTATATGGCTCCGGGCCATTACGTCTTGATGTGACATAGAGGTTTGATTCCCCGGGGGTAGTGGGGAGTGCTTGACCCATGTGTGGGTAAAGAGGCGCTGTCGAGGTTTTGACCCTGTTTAGGTCAAAAACACTCTAAAAACCCTACCTTGTACATGTGTAGACCCTGTTTAGGACAAGAGACAAAAAACAAAATACTCACTCTTTCGTAACGTAATGTCTTTCACCCCATAATACCATTTCAATTGGAGAAATCATGTTTAATGTGTCCAAAACCTAGTTATTGGGTCTCTACACTTGAACTAAACAAACGGCCATCAAGCAAAGCTCAAAGTTATTTAAATTAAAGGATACTGACCGACAACAGTAGCATTGTTTTCTAGAACACGATCTGATGTTGATCAATGACCTTAATGGTCGAGTAACGTCTTTAACCTCGTAATACCATACCCTGTTTAGGACCGAGGCAAGTCAAATTGTAGTCCTGTTCAGGACGGCGAGGCCGACAAACCATACCCTGTCCAGCGCAACGTCCCCGTATAGTCCAGATAAGGGAGTACCATCTTGGACAGGGGGAGGAGGCTTGATTCCGCCACCTGAATTCCTTTGATGATCAGTACTGAACCTGACAATCCTTAAACCAATGATTATTTCAACACGTGGGTCCCCTGTTTAGGTGCAAGAACTGTTGTGAATCTCTTTTGGTTAGAATGCCACCGCTTATAACCTAATGTGTATGCGTTATGCCTGGTCTCTTTAGGTATTCCTTCTGCACCAAGACATTCAAGAAAGTTGGACTTCAATCAAACAACAGTGACCCTATCCTGGTCGCAACCACGTCACCTCGGTGGCCGAAATGATTTATTTTATGAGATTGAATGCAAGATCGTGTGTCAGGAAGACGAATTAAGCTGCAGTCAAGACTGTGGAACACATGTACTCTTTTTACCCAGACAGGGAAACTTTTCACAAACAAAAGCGACTATAACCAACTTGTTTCCACGAACGGGGTACATATTCAAGATATTTGCAAAAAATGGTGTCAGTGCAGTAGCAGAGAAGGACGGGTACTCTTCAAAGTCTGTAACATTACAAGTCACCACGTTAGAGTCAGGTATAGCGATCACGTTGATTCGATCGCGCTGTACGTACTAGTGATCTTTCTTTTCAATAATTCCTTTTTATTACACGACTAAGTTAGTTCAGAGGGCCAATAACTAAAATCAGCCAATCAGATTGCTCCGTTGCCGGTCCAATATTCTCTAAGTATTGGACCGGGCACTGTTCCGAATGATCCCGCACGAAGATATCTCGTAGTTTTACTTCTTTTTTTTTTCTAAAAGTATTTACTCCACATAAAATGTTATTTTTGTTTTCTTCCAACTTTGTTTTTCTTCTTTTTGGAAACGTCAGACGTGAGTAAACTTTCAGTTTGCCGTAAATAAAAATTGCGCGCTTGAAGTTTATGGTGTCTATTCAGTCTATCCTTTGGGTTTTTCTTCAGTCGTGTAATAAATCTCTTATTAACCAAGCTTGCTCGGGACCGTACAGGGAGAATATCGGCCCTTGGTCTTTTTTGTACGGACCTCGCTGCGGTGTTACAACGATTCACTTCCCTCTTTTTCTCTTTTTGTATTTTTCCCATCTTACGATAATGATCTTATCTTTTCCCTTCCCTCTTTTTCTTTGTTTGCATTTTTCCAATCTTCAGATAATGTTCTCATCGTTTCCCTCTCTTCATTTTTCTCACTCCTGAATCTTACGTTTTTTTATATTTTAGCTCCTGAAAAACCCGAGGTAACAATAAGGAAAATTGATAGCACGTCTGTGATTGTATCATGGACTCTGAACAGTGGCAATGAAGGCATCCATTACTTCCTTGTGACATACCGTAAATTATCAGATGGCTCAGACAAGCACACAATCAACACAACTCAAACTGAAATCAAAATAACTGGACTTGAACCTGGAGTTGATTACGAATTCGAGGTGAGTGTCCAGTCAGTTGTTTTTTTTCACATTCGACATCAGAACATAAACCGAAAGACAATCAAAAGGACAAAAAGATGGAATGGACAAAAAGATGGCATTTGGATATTGAGGGTGCCATTTCCTTCTTACATGTAAGTCTACGTGATCAACAATCACATAGGATCCAAAGCAACTCTGAGCTCTTAATTGTTTTAATCTTCTCCGTTTTTCTTTATCTCGTTTCAAGAAATAATGACGTTCCACTACTTATTGGTTTTAGGTTGTTGCAAAGAACAGCATGGGATTTGGCCCAAAAAGTGAAGAAGCCAAAACACAAGGCAAAACAACAGGTAAAAACCATTTTATGCGCGCTGCCCAGAATATTTCTTTCATTCTTCGGATCAGTGACAACTGTAAGTGTTTTCTTATTTGAACTCCTCGTATTTCTTATAATAATCTACTTGCATTATATCTGATTCATGAGTACACTTTGTTATTGACCAGGCTCGCTGTCTATTCTAGCTTAGCAGTGTGCGGTTGCTTACTGCAAAGTGGCGGCCGCATCTTCGCGTTTTCTCTGTGAAGTGGATTTATATAATTCACATGTCAAGTGTTGAAAGATTCATGCTGGTAATTATGGTTCATTGTGTTGTAGTTTCAAAGTTTGATGACGACAAGAAGCTTTGGCTTTTGATTGCTGTTGCCGCTGGAGGCACCATCTTCATTCTGGTTGTCATTGTTATTATTACAGTGGTAATTTCAAAACGGAGGTAATGGATCTTACA
>JAHPZR010000964.1:7500-36217 GCA_019787425.1 Platygyra sinensis | reverse complement strand
TCACCTCCCTCCTCCTCTATCTTGGTTTTTGCTGTTTTTTTTTTTTTAATTTGATATTTTGTTATTTTTTATTTGCCTTTTTTATTATTCCACTCAAACATTAATTCGAATCCAAAATCTATGGTTCGGGATTTCCTTTCATTACACTGTTGCTTGCTGTTGATGCATTCCCCCCTCGACAGGTTGCACCACCATTATGGATGAGTGGCGCTGGAGATGGACTTTGGGTTTTTGAACACGCTGAGGATATGTTTGATAAATATTTGATTCAAAGAAAACTGTACGACGCGTGGCAGACAGGGCTTGTTCTGGCAGAGGCTATGAACATGGATAGTTTCTCTTGGATAACACCACTTCATGTCAAAGACGTAAGAAATGCTCGTTCATGTCTTTCCTCTTTAACCCATCACAAAGCTACCCACCAGCTGCACTGCATGCGCTGTCTTTATTGCGGAGTGAGTAATAAACAAGATAACAAGTATTGGACTAATGTGGCTATGAGCACAGCCTTATAACCGTATTTATTCATATGTCAAATTTCAATAGATCAAGTGATCCAGTAACAGTGGGGGAACCTCAAACGCCCAAGCAGTGCGATGCAATCACAAATGCTTCCCCACCCATGGGTAGCTATGAAGCACCAGGAAGTGAAAATGTCACAAGAAGTTGCCCTTGCTAACTGCTTCCAGATACTACTTTTTCTTATATGAACGAAACAAGCAAATGCCCATGCTAACTGCGCCTCAAAACTATGAATAAGATACGAACTCAAGAAATAACTTTAAAAAATTAATAAAACAATTGCCCCAACTTACTGATCCTCAAAACTAAGAAGAGGTATGAATCGTTTACTCAATAGTTTTGTCCTCATTTATGTGTTTTGTTTACTTGCACATAAGCGTACATACTTTAACCCACTACATATCTTCACAAAGAATGGAGGAAGAATCATTGTACACTTGTGTTAACTACCTTGCAGTTGAACTATCATATAATTCAAAAGATGTCAGAATCCAATGCAGCCGACGTACAGAGTATTCTTCTTTGTCGTCGGTGTTGAAAGTGACGACTTCCATACCAGAACATCTTTTGCTCAGCAGTATGGTAATTATATGCACCGTCTTCTGGTCTTCTTCTTCTCATCTCATCTCATCTCATCTCATCTCATCTCATCTCATCTCATCTCATCTCATCTCATCTCATCTCATCTCATCTCATCTCATCTCATCTCATCTCATCTCATCTCATCTCATCTCATCTCATCTCATCTCATCTCATCTCATCTCATCTCATCTCATCTCATCTCATCTCATCTCATCTCATCTCATGTTACTCTTATCTTATTCTGCGAACCCAGCCAACAAGAAGGCGTATTTTGGGCCAATTTTCACCCGTCTGTCATACATGTATAGAGTTTACCATTATAATCAGTTTAAGGCTGAACGAATTAATATTACGTAAAAAAGAAAATTTGCGTGGTAGATCAATTTAGCATTCTGACTGGCCGCTACTCTGGGAAAAAGGGCAAGAGCTCAGAGAACGCCGTAGTTGGGATTGACTCTGTATAAACACTTGCTCTTTCTGTTTTTATCTTAGGAGATTGCTTTGGATGTCCTTCACAAATGGGTGCCGGTAATAAAAAGCAGGATTCACAGTGGAGGTGGAAAAGACCGTCCTCTTGAAATGCATGCATGGAACGAATTGCTAGACAGCTCAGGGAACATTCTTCACGCCATAACTCAACGAGTTTCCAGTAGTGAATTTGAGCGAATAAAGGTAAGCAATTCAAAGGTACTATTTGTAAGAGGTCGAGAATTCGGGTCAGCAAAGTCCTTGAGACAGGTGTAAGCGAAACAGTATCAGTCACACAGGAGAATCTGTTAGGACTAGCAGCTGTTGGTAACCTAGGCCTACAATGACTACAATGCATTTTGGAATCAACGTATGTTAGTAGAAAAGCAGAGAACCCAAATGGCCTGATTTTCCAAGAGAAATTTACTTCTAGGGACCACCTGTGGCTGAGCTGAAATTACTTCACAAGGAATAACCTGCTCGTCAATTAACGGGCTTGTCATAGTTAAACTGATTCACAGCTCTTTAGCACGCCATTGCTACCAATTTTGTTTTTCCTTGCAGATAAAAGAGTTGCAGCTCAATGCTCTTAAACTTAATGACGTCATATCAGATGCTGCACTATCGTTCAAACTGGCTGGGGAGGAATACAGTTCGGTGAAAACAAAACATCACTCTTTATTGTTGGGAAAACATGAGTTACATGAAATGAGTAATCTGCAAATAGGAGATGAAGATTCTCATTTTTTCTTCCCTGATCTCAGCGAGGATATGACACAAGCAGTCTTTGGTGAAGCTACTAATGTACATGTTCAGGTAATGTGTGACTTTAAGTACCAAACAGAGCGACATTCTTTTAATTATTTAGAGTATAATTGAACATAAGTATCTTAAAAATCTCTCAATGCGTTTGTGTGAAGTAAACTATATTTACCTCACCTGATACACTTTTATTTCATGTTTGCATGCGCATATGATTCTCAACTTCGGGGCTCTCGGTGGTTAATTTAAGGGTACGCGATAGGTAACTCGCGCGTTTTGTTAACTACAAAGAATAGATGCCAACCTTTGAAGTGGCCACTTTTTATGCCGGACGCGGAATGAAAAGAAGATCAAGTTTGGCAGAAAATTTAAAAAACTTGAAGATTCGAGAAATTGGAATTCCGCTGTACAGACAAAACGTTAACGCTAGAATGAAGTTCTAAATAATTGTTCCAAAGATCAGGCTGTAAATGCTTGCGACATTTCGTGTCCCCTTTTTTGTAGATGATCAGCTACAACATCAACCCCCACGTTTTAGGCGATCAACCCTTTGATGAAATCGACTCAAAAGTGCTTAGCGTGACTCTGAAAGATGAATACGGGAACGTCATCAATATCTCAAACCTGCACTCGCCCATATCACTGAAAATTCCCTTAAAGACCACTGGAAACAGAACAACACCAGATGAGGATTACTCAGTCCCTGATGTTATGTTGCATCGAGTCTTTACGGAAAATCGTGGAAATAGTTTAGTCAAGCTGTCGTTGAAACTTGAAAGGCCTGCTCCATTTGAAGTGTACGTTAAATATGGCGCTAGGCCAACCAAGGAGGATTATGATTACTTTGCCACTATAGATGAAGAAACTTGCCAGAATGGAGAAGAGAGTTGCGATGTCAGCACCCAAGTATGGTTTGATGCTGAACGCAAAGGGAAATATTTTATTGGGCTGATTCAGAAGTCAAAATCAAGGGAACGAAGAGACGCCTCGAAAAGAGACTCTCTTAACGTTTTGGCACAGAATCCTTCTAAAAAACGGAGGTCGAGATCTCTATCTCAGTTAAATAAGCAAGATGAAAATTTGTGTGTAAAGTTCAAGGATCCCCCAACGGCAAAACCGGTGGCCAACGTGACGGTTAAAAAAGCTCCATATGACCCAGAAACATCTGTGAATTTTACGGTGGAGGTCGACCCAACTGGATGTCTGTATTGGTCTGAGACTGAAGAAGAGTGGATGAGTGAAGGATGCAAGGTAAGTACATATAGATGTTATAATTATTCGACAAGCGTTAAGTCATAATGTTTTTTCGTTGAAGTTGATGATAAATGAGTTCAACTGGTCAGGGCAAAGTCAAAGGAAACATTCTACAGTAGAGAAAAAGTAGGGAATGGAATAAAGTACTTTATCAGGGCAAGTTTTATTTAATCTCGTGTTTTAGTCTCGAAAATAAAAGTCATTGAATTATGTTGTGGAAAATAACGTTCTCATCATGCTTAAAGCCACTGTCTGCTGCAAAAGACGGAAAGAAAGTTCTTGTCTAGACTGGTAAATGTTCCTTTAATCACTCTGCGACAGTCATAATAAGTATTGTTTGATGGACAGTCTTATTAATGACTAACACCATCAGTGTACCCCATCTGCATAATGCTGCAGTTGCAGTGATCCACTCTAGTTTGAGGTACCTGTAGTCTACTTTCAGATACTGAATTCAGTGTATTATATCGGTCACCGTTTTCACTAATGTTTTCAGCAGACTAGCTTAAACTCTCTCTCTGAAAAAATAAAACTTTTCTAGATGATCAATCCTGTCGGGCAAAATCGTCTCCACAGCCAATCAATTTGACGCTGACCGAAACATGATAATGATGAAGAAAAACGTGTTCAATCACTCAATTCTTTTGTCGCTTCTCTTTTCAGCCTGGCACCAATTCCACCCCGTTCACCCTACAATGTCTTTGTAATCACTTAACATCGTTTGGTGGCTACTTTCTGGTGACGCCTAACACGATAGACTTCGACCAAGTTCAACTGGGATTTAAGAGCATTAACGACCCGGGGGATGTCCCCGTTATTGTGGCAGTGGTATTTGTGTTTCTACTTTATTCGATCGCTGTAGTCTTTGCACGAAGGGCCGACAAGCGAGATCTCGAAAAGGTAAGGCTGCTAAATATGAACTACATGAACAATGTATGCATGTGTCATATAATTCAATATCTCAATTGCCGCGGCATCCTTAAACCGCATTAGAATACATGCCGATTCTGCCCGAAACTGCAGCATTTTCAGGCCAGCGCAGATTGGGTTAACCTTTCTTCGGAGCTACAATATAGACAAGACATCATCGCACTACTTACTTTCCATTTTTCTATCTCTTATAATAACTGTTGTTGTATTTTAGATAAGTGTCACTACGCCTTTACCATCGTCAAAGGAGTCCGTCTACCAGTACAAAGCGTCCATTAGCACTGGAACATGGCGAAACTCGGGTACTTCTGCCAGAGTGTGCATGATTCTTTACGGAACTGACACCTCTAGCCATGTCATCGAGTTGTCATGTACCCAAGATGAAAGCAGGAAGCTCTTCAGTCGTGGTAGTACAGACAACTTTCTTTTTGCTGTCGATCAGCCGATTGGGCCTCTTATTAAGATTCAAGTTGGTCATGACAATTCTGGTGAAGACCCATCTTGGTTTCTGAACGAGATATCTATAATAGATATTCAAGCAAATTCGAGATGGAAGTTCCCCTGTTATCGTTGGCTGGGCCTAGAACTAGAAAACGGATGCACGACATTACAGCTCCACTCCTCAGTAAGCGTCAAAAGATCCTCTGACTTTAAAACCGAGTTCAGTAACGCGCGGACGTACGGTCTTGCAAACGACCATCTATGGTTCTCAATAGCTACCAAAGAGCGAAGGGATTTGTTTACTCGCGTCCAACGACTAACCTGCTGTTGCTTCTTTCTGCTATGGATAATGATTGTGTCTGCGATGTTCTACTTCGAAAATCACGATGAAACGCGAGCTATTCACGTCGGGCCTCTCAAAGTGACAGCCAATGAACTTTCGGTGTCCGTTACCACTGCATTAGTCGCCTTCCCGCCTACCTTTTTCGTTGTATTCTTATTCCGCAAGAGTCAGCGTCTAGGAATTAACACTGACGGGGACACTTGCTATGACGATGATGGCAGAAAACGGTTCAAGCTGCCTCACTTTTGCATCTATGTCGCCTGGTTCGTTTGCATTGTTGGTTCACTTTTAGCTTCACTTTTCACGATTCTTTATTCTCTTCAATGGGGACGAGAGAAATCAGAACGGTGGTTGTCTTCCATCTTCTTGAGTACGACTGACGATATATTTGTTTCTCAGCCCCTGAAAATCGTTCTTTTAGCGTTCATTCAGGCCCTAAGAGAAAAACGCAAAGGAAACCGCATCGATGACCTCGCGAAAAACGGAGAAAGTTTCCAATCTGATCACCCTGAAACAATGTTTGACATCGCTAAGGATGACATCGAGACACAAAGGAAATGTAGAGTTCTTGAGAGGAAAACGGACGTATTTGTAAGAGATACGCTATTTGCTTGCTTCTTCCTTCTCCTTCTCATGTTTGTCTGTTATGGAGATAAGAGTAAACAACGATATAACATTGCTGAAGCCACGCGGAACTCTTTGACAAAGTTTGATAAGGTAAGAGAGAAGCAAAGAGTAGACAGTATAGCAATATTGTATTCTTTGCATTGTCATGTCTAACTTATTTCTAAGCCGAGCACCTGCATAGCACGAAAACATTACATGTTTTTTTTTACTCCAGTAGAACCTTAACTGACTGGCAGCTCTCTCTACAACGGCCCAGTTTTTGCTTTCGGCGAACAATCCATACACATAATATATTAAGGAACTTTAGATTTGAGTACCGAGTACGAAATCAAGTACGAGAACGACTTTTCAATTCTACTTTGCAGGTTTCACATTATCACATCACAAACGCTTCTCATCCCATGAACCACCTTCTCTACCTAAACACCAACATGAAGAGCGAGGACTATGAAAACGTCACTGGATTGAAATTGGATAATAGTACTCGTACTCAATCTCGTGCTCGTAGTCAAATCTAAAGGTCGCTAATAATCTCTCTACAACGGCTACACCTCAGCAAAGGCAACGGCCACTAAAAATAATCCCTGAGACAACGGTTAATCAATGACCGACGAGCAATGCATACAAACTCCGATCAGTTTTCTTTGTCTATTTGGTTTTTAATTGGTATATTTTGATTGTGTTACGTATTTATATGCTAAAATAAGCCTTTTATTGAGGATCGAAAGGAAATGTTGCACCCGCAAAAAAAGGTGTCATGTTACACTATTGCACCGTCCCCATAACTACAACCTCTCTACAGTGGATACTTTCCTATGTCCCCAAGAGGCCAATGTAGAGAGAGGTTCCCCTGTATGAAATTTCACAGGTCAAGAACACTTCACAACTCTGGACATGGCTTGAGGACGTTTTCATCCCAATGGTGTATGCTGGCAAATGGTACAATGGGCAGAGGGAAACAACGACCGAGTACACAGGAAACAAGAGGTCCATTTTAGTTGGCATGCCTCGTTTGAGACAGCTAAGGGTTATGAAAGGTAAAGAAGTATAGCGTTTCACATTGTTTCGCACTTCTACACTAGTCAAGTGTTACATAGACAGAAATGTTGCTGTATTGCTACCGTGTGTGTTTCAAATGGACCCCATGTTTCTGTGCGTCTGTTCAATTCAGTAACAATTATCACAGATGAAGTCAAAATTAGGGTTTTATTACATTTTGACGTCGTCTGTGATATGCTACTGAACAGACGCACGACAACACAGAATAGGCCTCATCAGGAGCCCATTGCCGGCCTCATGCGCGATTACGTAACATACTAATGATTCACCACCAGACCTCGTTTGGGCGACGTTCAAGTCTCAAACCGTTGTTGCCTTCTTGTAATGGTTTTCACGCGAGTGTTCCTTACACCATTGCTGCTTAGGCTGAATTAGTTCATGATAACATTTAAAATTTGCGTTCCCAAACCGAGGCTTGGTGGTTTTAACTAGTCTGACGTCATCGCGCTCAAGGGTATTTACTTGTTTTATAAATAATTAAGAAATTAAGAACACATCATTTATGGGTCTGTCCTGCAACGGATCACAAGTAAGAACCAATCGAAATGCGAGAATAATTCCACAGATATAATTTAACATGGAACATATTGTTTTAGACGAAAGGCCAAATACCCAATTTTATTTTTCATGTTCTTCTCCACCACTTTGATGACTTTTCGTCTGTGTTTTCTTACTTGTTTTTTCTTTTACTTTTATGTAGATTCTTGTGATGTGCCCGATGTTTTTAAGAATACTATTTCATCTTGCTACGACTTCTACTGTCAAGATAAAGAAGATAAATTGGGTTCATGGAGCGCATTGACGAATAAGACCTCCATTACGGACACTGCGTGTCCCGAAAACTGGAGATACAGTACTGAAGATGAAACCGGTATTCATAAAAGCCGAGGCATACATTCTCTCTACAATGGTGGTGGTTACGTGGCTAATCTTGGATACGATGATTCTACGGCTCGTCGCATTTTGAAAGATCTGGTCAATAATGGTTGGATAGATCGTCAAACTAGAGCTATCTTGGTGGAATTTTCAAAGTTTAATGTCGCCACTAACCTGCTTGTTGATGCAAACTTTGTATTTTGAGATGCTACCATCTGGCTTTTTGGAAACGTCTATGCGAATCCCGGTGATTCCAATGACGAAATCAGATTCAGCGTTTACCGAAGTGTACATGGCCAATATACTGTTATTTGCCTTTGTTCTTGGGTATTACTTGGTAATCGAGTGCATAAGACTTTGCCGTTTGAAATGTGCTTACTTCAATTCGATATGGAACTGGCTTGAAATGCTTCAGATTGTTAGCGCAGTCCTAGTCTTGGCCGCTTCCATTGAAAGGGAGAGACAAACAGTGCAGGTGCTGCAGAAGCTTGAGGCAAACCCGTTCGTGTCTGTTAGCTTCTACGACGCTTTGTTCTGGTTCAAGATCGAAAACTACTTAATCTGTATTACAGTTACCACTGTAACGCTACGTCTACTAAAGCTACTCAAATTCAACTCCCACATCATAGTGCTGTTCCGAGTACTTCGGAAGTCCTTGAAACCCATCTTAAGCTATGCAGTTGTGTTCTGCGTTATCTTTACCGCATACGGACATGCAGGGTTTCTCCTGCTTGGAAAGAATGCTTACATGTTTTCTACAATATATCGAACCATTTCGGCGCAATTTGTCATGTGTCTAGGAGACTCTGTGTTGCGTGCTAAGCTGGAAAATACCCACATACTTTCCAGACTTTATGTCCAAAGTCTCATTTTCATTACCATGGCAATTTCATTAACATGTTTGTGGCAATTTTAAATGATTCACGCTCAGACTCGACCAGTTTAGATGAAAATAGAGAAGACATAGAAGTTGCGAATTTATTGTTTTCGAGATTTCTTAAATTTGTTGGCATACGAAGGGAAGAGAAACAAGGAGACTCTACTTCTATGAACGAGGAAAACAAAACGTCCAAAGAAAACGTAAGGCAGGAAGCGTTAGATTCGGTAACAGAGCTAAATGAAGAACTGGAACTTCCAACGGAAGTCGATATGGGTGTGGAAACGTCAAAAACAAATTGGCTAAACGAGACTTTAGAACAATTTCCAAGTTCGCTTTCGCCATGTGAAACATTAAGTGTCGGTACATATGCAATGCTATCAGCTTCATTACATTCATTTGACGAGAGAAGCGAGCATCCAGGACTTATTGAAAGTCCGTTTTTAACAGATAGGGAAGCAGAGCCAACAGTATCCAGGAACTCGTTAGATTCTAGCTCATTCGACACGCGGCATACTCCAGTTGTAATCCGAGATGAAATGCCGTCTCTCTTGGGCAGCGGTGAAGTCCGCATGGTTCACTTTGGCAGCGGCTTGCACGAGAGACATCTCAGCATCACCTCAAGCAACTTATCCACTGCTTCGCTCTCGTCGCCTTGCCTTTCAGACCTGCCAAGCATGGCAACAGTAAACAGCGCTGGAGAGTCAGTAAAGGTTGCTCCTGCTGGACACGCCTGCCACACAACTCACGAGGAATGCGAGAAATCATGGAACGAGAGAATAATCAGTTTTGATGAAGTTAGTGAGTGGCTGAAAAAGATCAGTTTGTCGGGAAACAACGTTCGTCAAACTACTGATCTTCCTAAAAAACGGGGAACAACCTCAGCATTGAATGGTCTACAAGTCGGAAAACGAGCCGGAGTTGATTTTGATGCCATAAGTAAAATGATAAAGATGAAAAGAAAAGTAAAAGAGCGGAAAGATCGTGCAAAGGAATCTAACACAACACAGCTGATAAATAGAGCCAAAAGGATCGATAGCCTCCTCTATGTTTTGGATTAGTTACTTTTAGAAAGGAGGAAGCGACTGCTACGAACTGAAAAGTAATAAATTTTGAGTTTGTGTACTACACGAAGCCTTTACGTCCGCATTTCTTTGCTCTATAATTGTTGTTGTTGTTGTTGTTGCTGCTGGTGGAGAGGTTATAATTATTGACTAATCCTTACATCCCGTTGACGACCGATCGATTTACACGTAAGCATTTGGATGGCACAACCTTGACCTGTATATGCAGCATTATGAACGCCACGCGAAATTACTGCTCAAGATTTCAACCACTGTACTTCGTCCCACTACCTTGTATAGTGAGAATGCCACATCAGAGGTCTGCTCAGTTATTTTTGAAAGGCAACCTTTTCGGCGTGAAAGAAAAAGAAAACGTCTGTATTCGAGGGGAGGGGGGGGAGGGGAGCTCTAAAATGAAGAGGTCAGGGATTCTCTTCTGAAAAATTCAATTAAACCCCTAAACTTGAAGGAGACCAATCCGGTCAGGAGTGGCGCTCTAGCCTTACTTGACCCAGCCCATTTGACCCTACATCGATTACCAGCCACTGTTCAGGAACTCAGCCCGAGCTAACAAACTGGACTCGGGAGATCGGCGGAAAACGAGCCTGAAAACGGAAATAAGAGCGTTTTAACATCATTATTTCGTCTATTGAACCCACAACCATGCTTTGATATAGCGTTGTTTCGTCACGAATAACCTAAGCGAGACCAAAATCCTCGATTTCCTACCCATAAGCGAGACGAGTATCACCGACCTTTTCATTTGGGAGTGCCCCCACCGGGGGATGGGGGGGAGGGGGTCTGTATGCAGGCTACTTGGGAATGTTTATGTAGTAGTTCCATCCTAACTTTAACAACCCCTTGCACAACA
Source organism: Platygyra sinensis (assembly GCA_019787425.1). Classification (NCBI taxonomy): domain Eukaryota; kingdom Metazoa; phylum Cnidaria; class Anthozoa; order Scleractinia; family Merulinidae; genus Platygyra; species Platygyra sinensis. Next base: position 25,541 of record JAHPZR010000964.1, on the reverse strand, counting down.
TAACTATGAAGCTACTGTTCAGTAACCTTCAATGTCACTCATAGAGAGTTTGTATGAACACTTGCGCACTAGGGTAGGTTTGACTATGCGAGGCCCTCGACACAAGCGCAGCATGCAATAAACTGAACCTTTAGGGTTTCATATCGCGCAATAAAGGCTCGACAAACCACTTATACTGAAAGAAAAGCAAACCAAACCAATTCTCTGATAGTTCAATTTATTTCTGCATAAATTTTTTTTCTCTTTACAATGATTACACAATATCTGTATCTTTAACTATCTTACTATTTGCATGTCACCTACAACACAGTAGTTAAAAGGCTTAATAAAACAGATATATATTTGACACTGCATCCACTGGAATACCAAAATATTTCTGTCGCGTGGTCAAAGACTAGAGCCGGAATTTCCTATGTGTGGTTTTTTATGCGAACATTTCATCGTGCCGATTGACTGAGAACACGTCAATAAACCCAAACAGTGCAAAAAGTTGAAATGGAGTGCAGAAAGTGTATATTAAATGATTCTTCTCGAGCAATCTGAAAAAAATAAGCCCTTCAACGTGTAAATTTTCCAAAGACTTCAAATTGTACTCGCCCTGCGGGCACGCTAAACCTTTTTAGTCTTTGAAACATTTACTTCCGCCTATTTATTCCAAAACTGCACTCGAAGTCATTCCAGTACCTATACCAATCAAAAATTCTACCGGTAAACCGAGAAACTTAAATGAACCTTGCCCAACTGAGCTCAGTCAGCCGCAGCGACATCAGTGGACTACAGCAATATTACAATAGACCCTTTGCATAAATGGCACCTAATTTTGAATAACAATACTCTTACATCCTTAGCCTAACATTCATGTGAAAACTCATCTGTCTTGAAACATGAACGTGAGGCTAAGGATGTACCAAGTATTGTTATTCAAATTTAGGCGCCATTTATGTTAAGGCTCTATGCAGTCTGTGATCTTTACATTAGATTTTTTTGGAAGTTCTATTTGAGGATCGTCTATGGAGTGAGTGACCTCAAAATAAGTCATTTACCAAACAACTGCATGATTAAAAGCACTGCTGTATGAAAAGGTCAAACAGAGTTCAAAGATGACACAAACTACCAGAGCGCATTCGTCATCATCAAAGTGTATTTAAGAAATAGAAAACATGTATCGTGTTTCTATCGAGTTATAGAAACACGAGTGGAAGTTTGGGAGATCGAGAAATACGGTGGGAACACGAGCCGCAGGCGAGTGTTTCCACAGCTTTTTCGAGTTCTCCCAAACTTTCACGAGTGTTTCTATAACTCAATAGAAACACGGAGTACATGTTTTCTATTCTTTTTAGAAAACACCGCGACGAGAAAAAGAAAAACAACTTGTTAACTTTGATTATCAAAATGTTAAATTCTCTTTGTTCGCGCCATCATTATGTCAACAGCGCGCGCTAATTCTGTGTCTTCATCGAGTTATACAAACACGATTATTATTAACCAATCAACGCGCGTGCTTTCTTAGGACTGTTTTCTAATTTAAAATAACAATACAGAGCCAAGCAACGACGACGCCGACACCGGGGCACGCCTAGAGAGAGAGAAAAAAAAAATGAAGTGATATTGTCATTTTACGTTGCTGTTTTGCAGAGGACGGTGTGCACCGCCGTTGTTCTACTCGTTAAATCTTTTGTTCGGTGGCGTTCTCGTTACCGTTGCCGTCATGGTTTGCTTAAGCTCTCTATTCTTACTTATGCTGAGTGCAAAGTAGAAAGCCGTTGTAAGAATGTAACTCTGCCTTAGTGTGGTTTGTATCATACATGAGCTAGATCTGACTAATAAAGTGAACATTACCTTCTAAACCAAAACGAGTGTACATAGGAAGGGATTGGGAGACTAAAAACCACCGAACACAAACTTTAATAATGTTAGGGTTTCACTTCGCCCACATGGCCTAGGAAAGGATAGAGAACTGACGCACTTCTATTAAAGAGAACTCACCATTCTTGGCCATTGGGGAGAGCTTACTTACATTATGCCAAGTTTGCGTTGTAGTTCAACATTACTTAACATCTTTTCAGTAAGCAAAGTCCAGAGCTATTATCTTAATTGCAAGTTACGTTTTTCAACATGTCGGTTGATATGACCAATGTTTTATCACGACTTTTACACGTAGTTGATTCGATTGTGGACAAATTCAATGTCTGCTTTTCAGCGAGTGCAAACCAATCCCAGGAATTGGCGGGAAAATAACCGGGCGACATGAAATAAAAATGTGTGAAATCAGCACGAAGAAACATGGCGTTGTTATAAACTTTCGCCGAGCCGATTTCGTCCATTTTCACTCATCTGGCGGCAACCTGCTCCCCAGTGTCTGAGTGTATCTCCTTAATTTCAGTGAGGGAAACGATGCGATTAAATTCATGGAGAGTTGGCTAAAAGTCATACAACTCTGCGAAATAGTATCAATATAGTTTATCTCTGATGGCATAATAGAATAAAACAATTATCAAGATTATAAACTTTTACACAGGATTCTCAGTAAGGAAATCAAAACAGATAAAGAGGCTTTGCCCTTCACTTAAGCTTAGCGATTTAGCGTCAGCGCAATTTGTCTTCTTCTTTTTTTTATCAGACGCTTCAATTTTATATCTCATATGGACAACTAAATCAAAAAAACGTTCGAATGGCTCACCTGGAGCTCTCTAGTAACTAAGCAAGCTTGCACCTGGAAGCGTTTTCTATGGCTATTTTTGGGGAGTGAATTTCTGACGGCTCTAGAGTGGAGAGAGAAGAGAGCTTTTGAGGACGTCGTCGCAGGGTAATTGTGAAGACGAAGAGCTCCCCGAAAAACCTGTCGGCCGACTAACAGATGTTTCGGGGAGCTCTTCTTCACAATTACCCGTCGCACAGGGGTGAGGGAGGCATATGAAAGAGGCACCATCTTCTATACAGGGTAAGTATCCACAAGGAACTCTGCCCGTTGTTTAGAGGGTTCCATGTTATGTCTCATTCATTATCCCTCGTTTTGCTCAACTAAGGTGTTGTGGTGGTACCCAGATCCCGCCGAAAATACTGGAGGAGGAGTGGTGCCCGGGATGTATATATTCGAATAGCTGTTACTTCTCTGGAAACTGCCACTGCGCGTGCCCGAGATCGAGCCATAAGATCTTGCTTTGTTGACGTTCACACTCGAGGCAGAAGGACTTAACACTCCTGGAATATTGTAATTACTGCTGCAAAAATAAAATAAGCTGGATGTTAGATGAACATACCCTGTTTCACTGTCTTCGTAAGGGGTATCCCTATGCTAGTTGTGGGCTACATTGTAGAATACCATGCAGGCCACTCTTTAATCTCTTTAAATTTAAATGGCTACTTTTGTTTTTATATGCTCTGTTCTTAGAAGCACCAAGAGATACATGGATGTTAACTAGTAACTGATAAGATAAGTGCTGTCTTATTGGGCCACGAGGTAGGTTTGATTCCCACTGCTTCCTCAAGTCCTATCAATGTTCCTCCTGAGAGGATTGAGTGCCTTTGGGGAGGAGCATGGGTTTTTCTCCTGAACCGCCATTGGTAATCAAATCTCGCCATCTGCTTTGAAATGCAGATAGTCCTTAACATTAGTTTCTAGTTATGATGTATGCAAATTTTAGAAAATAGCCCAAAGAAAATATGCATGCTGATTGGTTTAACACTGTGTTTCTATAACTCGATAAAACACACAGCTACGGTTAGTAGTACCAGCTGTTGACGTACAGGTAATGAATGGCATGGGCAAAGAAAATTTACATTTTGATGATCAAAGTAAACAAGTTGTTTTCGCTTTTCCTATTTTTGTAAGGTAAGGTAAAGTCTGCAATTGGGGCAAGTGGCCCATCAGGCCAGAGCTTATCCCGGTTTCTGTAGCATGAGGCGACACAATGCGCCGGTACCCATTTATACACCAGGGTGGAGAGAGGCACCATGAGAGTAAAGTGTCTTGCCCAAGAACACAACATAATGTCCCTGGCCAGGGATCGAACCCGGAACGCTCGCTCTGGAGTCTAAAAGAAACAAAAAAAACATTTTCTCCCTGTGTACATGTATACCAAGTTATAGAAACACAAGTGGAAGTTTGGGAGAGCTGAAAAAAAGCTGTGGAAACTATAACTAACTTGATAGAAACATGGTACTTTCTTAAATAATAAAATATGTCAAGTTAAGAGAAGTTATGAATTAATCACCCTCTTGTTTGTCCTTGTGGATTTGTTAGATCCTCGTCTGAGTCATATCTTCGTGGATTGTCGAAAAAATAAGATTTCTTATCATAACTCTGTGATGCTATAGCAGATGGGCCCTGGTGAAATGGCATGGAATATAAAATCACATAAAGCTTCATGATTACTTCCTATGATTCTTTTAAAAATCTATTACATATGTGGCATAGCAAGATTAAACATGTAAGTGCAATTATTGTCAATGACTGTAAAAAAATGTTTATCAATGAATTTATAGAGAATCTCTGCTGGGCCGAAGGGCTGCCAAGTGGCTCCCCATACTCATAGAAACCCATGACTTGCTTTTCTTTTTGTCAAAATGGTTAGCGGTAAAAGATAATTTACAAAAAAAAAAATTAAAAACATTTTATAAGGGGTTAGTACAGTATTAAAAGCTATATAATAAACTACTTTTTAACAGATCTCCCATGTTCGACGTCAACATAGCAAGGTTTTAGTTTGAGACTTTCTTGTGAAGATATTCCTCTCGGTTCATACAGTTAACCTCTGATGTTTCAAATACTCAGGGGAAATGCAAACTAGCAGGAGTTTGAAATGGCCAATGATTAATGAGTGAAGAGCAATTCTAACAGAAATGGTTTTTACTTTAAAATCACAGAGAATTGGAAATGCAAGTGAGTTTGAATTTTATAGCAAAATCTATGTAGCTATCATGTAAGTACAGGTGCAGTTATAAGCGTACTACCAATGCCCAGTTTCAAAAACCCAGTTCTTTTTAAGTGCTAGTCCACAGATGTTCAAAAAATCTGGTGAAACATGAGCCAGGGCAAATTATTGTCGTTATATTAAGCTTAAAATATCTCCTCCATTTTATAAACTGTTCACTTTGCAATAATCACTCTGACTTGCTTACCATGTCTCCAACATTGGGTCTTCTGACACGGAAAAACCAAACAAACATAAAGGTAGGGAGAACTTCCCATACAATCAGCACAATACCAAAGGTAATGAATTCTACATCGCGGATATCACTATGAAGGGTTGTACTGTTGGTGGGCTCCTTGTATTTAATTTCCCCTGAGAGATATCAACAACAGACCAGTCAGTGTTACATGCATATCGAGATGTTCTAAACACAGAACCCTCGAATCTCAATGTTTCCCGAGTTTCCTCAAGATAACTCAAAATACCATGACTGAGCCCCTTTAAATTACAAATTTTAAGTAAATCTACATGTAACTTACAGGTGGAAAGTTGCCGTATTAAAAAATTAAAAGACTTTGTAAGACAAACTACAAAAACATATCATTAGTTTTAACGCTCACACACTTATACAAACAAGTAAGAAAACTGGAAAATTCTGCACAAGTTTTGACTGAAGTTAAATATTTATTACATCCCAGCTTGGAGTGACATCTCTGTCAACTTGAAAGCAGAATGTTCTGCAGCATTCAGCTATCTCCTTTGATAAAACTTGTCATTTTGTGAACATCCCAATTTCGTTAAATAATGGAAAATTTATTTAACGTAGTATACCAACTATATTTTGTAACCTTCTAAATTTAGCTTTCAAGTAGGTGTAGGCCAAATACCAAGTCACTTGGTAAGTTTACATGTATTTGTATGGCTTAACATTGTACTTTGTGACTTTCTTAGTGTGTCACAAGTTTGATGCAATTGCTTCAATTATTGATTTAATTTACTGTTCTGTGTTCAAGTACAAGCACGTATCTTGAATGTACTGTAAGTCAGTTATTACCAATTCTACACAGCAATGCATGACAAAATGCAACTCTGCAGTACATGTAACTTCTCCTGTTATCATTTGTAAGAAATTTTCAACTGTAATGATTCAATTTCCACATTTAGATTATGAATCACTTGACATGTAAAATTTTAATTACATGCAGATGATGTGAAAACAATTCCTACCAACTACATGCAGCACACAGGGTTGTCAGTAGGTTTTTGAGTAGCAGGTTCCATCCAAAAAGTAGGCGGCTATTTCCATTTTATTTCTCTTAGCCTGCAAACAGGGCTCTCCGTATGGGTATTATTCTGAGATTTGCTTTCAAACGGCGCGCGGGCCATTTGAAAGCAAATCTCAGAATAATTAACCCATACGGAGAGCCTGTTTGCAGGCTATATTTCTCTAATATCACGCTCAGAACTAACCGGCACAGTATTAAAAATAGCCGGTGAAATGTGCCGGTTGCCAGCTTATTCTGACAGCCCTGAGCACATACACGTAATTTAGCTGTCTTGCTGCATGTAACTGCAGACTGATAATTTTTGACACCACTCCACCAAAATACTGACCTCATCGGAGACATTTATCCAGCCATATCCAAACGAAGATAAGTCATGAGGCACAGTGACAGCAATCAGGTTGTATATCACTCGTGACACGTACAACATGACAACTACCACACATAGCACTATTCCTTGCCTTGTTGTAGCTCCCTGAAAAAAATCATGCGCACTGTCGCTTTAAGTGTCTTAAATACACATAAAACCCCCAGGACTTTGCACAAGCCCCGCCCTTGACAAATCTCCCAAAGAAAAAAGAAAAAGTTAACATGAAAAAAAGTACATGTACCTTGTCCAATTTTCTGACAACCAAATTGTACACCAATGTAGTGTCAAATACATTCAGAAATAGCACACCCATGCATGTGCACTGTTCACTGTGTATAATTGTACAATTTACAATACACTGTACACTGCACTGTAAACTATACATGTCTGAATGTTTAGGCCTATGACATCTTCTGGGACTCAGGTAAAAGAGATGTTGGGGGGGGAGGGGGGGGGAGGGAGGTTCATCTTCAGGAAACAGGGAGAAAATTGATTAAATGATGACTGTACTGTACTTGTACCTGACTCTCCAGTACAACAGTGGGAGATGGAGCTCTTATGATCTGCAAGAATACATCAAGACACTAGGCTATCGATCATTTTATCAAGTACATACAGAGTAAATGAAGACCTTCGGGCAAAAAGGGCGTATATCGGTTTTTGGCCGATTTTCATTTTTTTTCAGGATCGCGCTGATTTTTCACAGACCAACTTGTTTTGACATGAAACGCATCGTTCTGTAATTGCTTTGGTAGTTATTCGCTTCGTTCTCTAGAAATAACGTATGCAAAAAAACTCAGTTTTGCGTGAAGCAGCATCTTTATGAGCAAATCTTGCGAAGGCAGATTTCGACGCGACCCGAACTTAAACGATTACTGTTGGCAGCTTCGACAGCAAGTTAAAATTTTAAATCAATGTTTTGGTTTGTGAAATAGCTAGAGAAACAGAAAAAAAAAAAAAGCACTGGACCTTGTATCGAACCCGCGTCACAACAAAACAAATCAGACCCGCTCTGTAGCGCGCCTTAATTGCTTGCACTAACAGGGCAGCACTAAGCAGCGATAACTGATTTGCATAATTATACGAATAATAAAACTAAGTGAAACAAAGGTTTCTTTGTTTCTCGTTGAACAAAAGGTCTCCAAAAGAAAACTGAGTTTTTCTGCATACGTTATTTCAGGAGAACGAAGCGCAAATTCACCACAACAATTACGGAACGATGCGTTTCATGTCAAAACAAGTCTGTCTGTGAAAAATTAGCTCGATCCTGAAAAAAATGAAAATCGGCCAAAAAACCGATATACGCCCTTTTTGCACGAAGGCCTTCAAATATATATTGTGTGATTCCTAAAATATCCATACTTCCCGCACGGAAGGGATTTTTTATAAGAGCCCCCCCACCCCTCCGGAAATTCCAATTCAACCTCATACATTTCTATAAATTTTTTGGTTTTTGAGAACCCCCCACCCCCCAGGAATTTCCAATCCCTTCCATGGGGGGAGTATGGATATTTTCTGGAACTGCACATTACACTGTCTAACGACATGATAGCACACAATATACAAAAAGCAGACTGTCAATTTAAAAAAAAAAAAACCATGCACCAGTTGCAAAAAACGATGATTGTCACAGGTTTCTACACATAAGAATATACACGTATAATTATATTTCCAAACTTTCGAACTAATAGCAGACAAGAAATAACTTTCAGATAGAAACACACAATTTTAAATTTACAAAACATGTTTCGGATGATCAACATCCATCGTCAGTTGTGAATACAAGTGAACCGCTAGTCGGTGTTATATAAAGATAGCTAATAAAATGTATGAATACTAATTAAATAACAACGTGAAAGTGATGTAATAGAGAATACAATGATGAGAAGACAATGGGTATGGACAAGGAAAATTACAATGAAAGTGTTAAATTGACATGATTAACTTGCTTGTTTAAAGAGGGTTTTTCCCAACCTATGTGTAAGGCCTCCTTGATTTTTAGTTGAAAAGACGTGGAGGCGGTGTCAAGGATTGAAAAACAATCCTCTGAGCATAAAGATCTGCATGCTTCTGACCCATTAATGTGCTGAAAGATATGCGAGTTCTTATCAGATGTTAAATGTTCACGAACACGTGTAGCAAGATGTCGGTTTGTTTCGCCGACATAACAGGCACTACAGCCTGCGCAAGAAAATTTATAAACAACACGGGATCGTGATAATTTGGAAATAGCATCTTTGGCACTGAATAAGTTCTTAATCTTGTATGGGGCAAACACTAGCTTGATGTTCAAGTTTTTACAATAGCGTTGTGTTAAATTCTTGATTCTGCGTTGAACATAAGTCGAGAAAGGGCCAACAAAAGGTAATTTGTAATAGTGCGTGCGAATTTCATTAGAGTTGGTTATTGCGGAAGCGTGCAGAGGGGAGGCAAAGAATTTGTTAAGGTATTGTTTAACAGTTCTGTTCACTAGACTGGATGGAAACTGATTCTTTCCGAGAATGTTGGCAAGCTCCTTAATGTTGTTGTGGAAACCGGTCCAGGTGTTATTAATTTTAAATGTCCTGTCCACCAGCGTTCGTATTAACCCTAATTTGTAGGGAAAAGGTGAGAAACTAAGAAAATTGGTGAGAAGGCCTGTGTAAGTGCTCTTGCGAAAAACAGATGTGACTAGAGATGGAGGATTGCTGTTGTCCAAGAGGACATCTAAGAACGGTAGTTTGTGGTTGACCTCCGTCTCCATGGTGAATTTAATGTTAGGGTGTTTATCGTTGATATAATGAAAAAATTCCAAAGCATCCGTTTCGTTGTTGAATAGGCAAAATGTGTCATCCACATATCTACGGTAGAAATAAATTGCAGGACCATCGTATTGTTGTAGCCAGATTCTTTCATGATGGCCCATGAAAAGATTCGCAAGTACCGGTGCCAAAGGGGAGCCCATGGCGACGCCATCTATCTGATCGTAGTATTTCCCTTGGAATAGAAAATGTGTCTGGGCAGTAGCAACAAGAAACAACTCTTTGAGGCTGTCCTTGCTTAACTTGATGTTCGGGTTCCCTGACAAAATATAATCCACTGCTAGCTCAATAGATTCTAGCAGAGGAATGTTAGTAAATAAACTTTCCACATCGAATGAAACCATGAACTTGTTAGAAGTGCGCAGGTTAGTAATTTCGTTGACAAACGAGAAAGTATCACGGGCACAATAATCACTAGGTATGTGGGAGTCTAGGAGTGTGCAGAGGAATTTAGCCAAGTTGTAGTTGTAAGTTCCAATTGACGAGACGATCGGGCGAAAAGGAGGAGCAGATGATGGCTCACGTACTTTGTGCATCTTCGGTAATCCATAAATTCGAGCAGGTTGAGAGCCAGTTGGGTATATGTCTTTGTACGTTGTGTCGTCGATCTCACCATTCTTCTTAAGCTTACGCAGAAGTCGTTGTAGTTTTCCTTCCCTCGACAGCGTTGGGTCACAATCAAGGTTGTAAAATTTTAAACTGTCCGTAATGAGGTTCAAGATGCTTTCGTCGTATGTTGCCCTGTCTAGAACAACAACGCCATTTCCCTTATCAGGCTTAAGGATGACAATGTTTTGGTTCCTACGTAAGCTTTTCAAGATTTTCCATTCCTTCCGGTCGTTTTGGGACGGTCGATGCGACGCAATGTAACTGTGTGCAAGTTGTGACAAACTGGCTTTGATTATGCCCGTCCGTCCTTTATCGATGATGTTTCTTAGGACTGATCGATGGATTAGTTCAAAGCACGTGTATATTATATCAACGATAAACACCCTAACATTAAATTCACCATGGAGACGGAGGTCAACCACAAACTACCGTTCTTAGATGTCCTCTTGGACAACAGCAATCCTCCATCTCTAGTCACATCTGTTTTTCGCAAGAGCACTCACACAGGCCTACTCACCAATTTTCTTAGTTTCTCACCTTCTCCCTACAAATTAGGGTTAATACGAACGCTGGTGGACAGGACATTTAAAATTAATAACACCTGGACCGGTTTCCACAACAACATTAAGGAGCTTGCCAACATTCTCGGAAAGAATCAGTTTCCATCCAGTCTATAGTGAACAGAACTGTTAAACAATACCTTAACAAATTCTTTGACTCCCCTCTACACGCTTCCGCAATAACCAACTCTAATGAAATTCGCACGCACTATTACAAATTGCCTTTTGTTGGCCCTTTCTCGACTTATGTTCAGCGCAGAATCAAGAATTTAACACAACACTATTGTAAAAACTTGAACATCAAGCTAGTGTTTGCCCCATACAAGATTAAGAACTTATTCAGTGCCAAAGATGCTATTTCCAAATTATCACGATCCCGTGTTGTTTATAAATTTTCTTGCGCAGGCTGTAGTGCCTGTTATGTCGGCGAAACAAACCGACATCTTGCTACACGTGTTCGTGAACATTTAAAGGAGCTACGTCACGACCTGCGCATGTGCGAGATTTGGCTCCGTTCTCATTGAGATTAAAATGCATCCGCCATCTTGAATTTATCGGAGTTGTCAAATTTTGTACGAATTTAGCCTCTTCTGGTTAAAATTATTACGTCGTTTTGTCGCCTGTGTGAGATTCTCTTCGTCGATTTACTTAGTTTATCGCAGAGGCAAAATATGGACGCAGAAGAGGCAAGGCAGACTACGGCGGCGAGTTTCCTTCGACTTCATTACGTGACAGATCTGTATGTGTGAGATGCTTTGAAGTTTCTGGGAATATGCTCCAACGCAACGGGAATTTTACCTTTTCCCTTAACTTCCTAGGTAAATCGATTCTCCTGTTCGTGCGAAAGCGCTTGTTTCACGAAACGGAAAACAAATACAAATCGTGGCTGTGAATTCACGTGTAAGCTTAGTTCGACAGCAAATCCGTGTCAAAACATGGTGAGATTATTTATGCACTTTGCTTGGGTGTAACATTGTAAGTAAGGCACTGAAGGCTGCACGCGTTTTGGAACAACTAGAGTTCAGGCTATTTTTGGTTCGGTTTTTGTTCAAGTCTTCATATGTTTATGTTCATGTGTACAGCACATCTCATTCATTTAGGCCAAACATTTCATAAAGGATCGAGCAGTTTAGAGTTTTTGCAGTTTGAATTGTCTTTCTCTTGAGCTGAAAAGGTTTCTAGGAGAGGTTGACTTTTCATATACATTGGACAACAGCTTTGACACGTCTCTGGCTTTTTTTTTTTACCAAGGCTGAAACAAATACAAGTTCATTACAGCCATACCAGACTGACAACAGGTCAAGTGAAGAGCAGGAGAGGATAAATAAAAGAGATATGCAAGGGCCTGCTTGTGTGGAAACATATTTTTACTTATTTATTATTATTCTGCGAACAAAAATATACCTAATTATGGAATAGGCCACAAAAATCAAAGCTTGAACACCCAATTCCAATGCATAAAGTTTAGTAAGGCAAGATAATTTTGTTTTGTTCCCTAGGCTACTTGGCAAAACCTCCATACCTGCTAGCAAGCTTTCAAATATCTTTGACAGTTGCTGTCCCTCACTAAATAAATCAATTACAACACATAATTTTGCTGGCACAAAATAACTTACGGGTGATAAGCTCCATAATGTTCTTTTAGGAAATCATTCAAATGCTTGATGAAGCAAATTGTGCAACCTTTTTTACAGAAGCCTGCCTAAAAGAATTTAAAGCCAGGCACACACTAGGGGACTAGTCGCTTTTGGGACCAGTCGCAGGGACCAACAATGTAGTCCCTGTGGCTAGAATTTCGATGCAACATACAAGTACACACTAAGGGACTGGTCCCCGAAGCAAGTCCCTGCAACAAGTCCCTTGGTCCCTTAGACTAGTCCCCTGGTGTGTGCCAACCTTAAGATTTAGTCGAGACCCCCGGTGTGAGAGGGACTTTTTTCTACCCACCCCTGGTACAGAAGGACAGATGAAGGCGTGGATGCAATGCCCAACCCTGCACCTCCTTCTAGCAGCTTGGTGATACCATGGTGCAAGTGTGAAATGAACCAAATTATGCCACAGTAAATAGACTGTGACGACAGTAGCATGCATGTCTTCATTAAATTATGCAGCCTATTGACACAATGTCTTCAATAGATACAGTGGTTATCTGGGGAAAGGAAACCGGAAGGTGTGCCCTAGTTCCTGTGTGGTAACACTTTATCCCTTACATTGGGGTTTATATGGGATTCAGGGCTGATTAAGCCAAAACAAATTCAAGTAACAAGCTCTTTTCCTCTTTTCCCACAAGAAAGCATTTATAATAATAGTGGAAGAGGCATTTAAATCATCTTGACACTTAGTTTTCATCATTATCATTGCACATTCAGGATGGATGTTGGTTAGTTATGCTGAAAAAATACATGCTCAATACAAGGTTCTGAGGTATAAGTCACCAACAGCCTAGTTCATGAATCTGTTACTTTTATAATAACAAGACCAATTACTTTTCTAACAACAAGGCCAATGTTAAATACTGAAAAATAATCAATACAGAAAAAAGATACAAAAGTACAAGGTCTAGAAAGAAAAAAAAAGATACAAGATGATTAACACTAGAAGAGCTCACTGGGGGATTTTTACCAGCCAGATTTCTAGCTACATCTCTGCAGGGCTGACTTGTGCAATATAATAATTTTAAAAATGTTTCTCTACAACTGATGGCATGTGCCAAAACCCAAAACAAAACCAATGAAATGAAACTCCTCACAACTGTCAACAGCCAACTGTTGTAACCTAAGTGTTAATAATAAACCCCCGAGTGCTATTTTTGATCCCATTTTGTTTGCAGGGCTGCAAATAACAGTCAGTCATCAGACACTGTATGACCAAAATTTGTTAATGTAAAGATTAATAAAGATCTACTGTGAGTAAATCTAATAAGCTAATAAGTGATGTCTGACAACAATTTGTTTTGGCTGGCCAGGATGGTGTTTGCATGTAAGTAGGACAAATGTCCTTTGAAGAGAAAAAATTTATTTGCAGCCCTGGTTTGGTTATTTTTGCTAGCAATGTAGTTATATCCAGTTGCTTAGATCATCACAGTCACCAAACTGTAATCAATAAATTTTATTGACTATATACTCAAGTGGAGATCTTGCAATTTATATTAGTGTGGAAGAGAAGTAAAAATTACCTTGATCATGTCATTGAAATGAAAGAATATTGGTACACATTGTGAAAACAATTTGTCTGTGTGAAGACAATTTGGATATGAAGCATCTCAAAGAAAACTAATTTAATTGGCTGTTTATGAAATACAACTGTTTCCATGAAGAGCATCAACATCAACATCCTCACTGCAACAGAGACAACAAAACAAAACACATCAATCATGAATTCAGTACATACATGCATACATATATTTTATTGGCTCAACCGCCTATAGTCAAATGTTTGAATGCAACAAACAAAACAATATCAAATATATAAACATAAAAACAGCTATAAAAATAAATGCAAAGTCACATGGCAAATGAAATTTTGAGCAGTACTGACAAGGATGCAGAGTACAAAAGGAATTTTGTATGTATACAGTATATCATACAGTATTCGTGTTCAATTAGGAATTAATTTGCACAAGCAAGTTTTTCCAAAAGCTGAAATTGCATGACCCACTTTGACGAGTGCAATTTCAGCTTTTTGTAAAACTCACAAGTGCATATTGATTCCAAATTGAACAAGAAAAACCATATGATTACTTATTAATGATATAAGCGTGAAAAAAAATCTGGTGGAGGAAGTGCTGGAAGATCTTTCTTGGAGTCGCTTTTCACATTTGAGAAAAATTTGCAAGTTTCTGCACAAATAATTTTGGTCATCATTTTACCTGCTATCATTGGCTGAGAAAATTTCCTATTATCTTTCAGTCAATTATAATCCAGAACTACCAAGTGTGATTTGCACTGATGTTACACTTTTCGCATTGATGTTACGCATTTCGCACTGGTATCACACTTGAACTGCACTGCTCTCAGCCAATCAGAATCGAGATTTTTTCATGTATAATAGTAATTCGGATAATAATTGTAACATGTCGAGGGCAGGATGACTGAAAAAAAAAACATCAGTTACTGACTGGGCCTTAATGATCACAACAGGTTATCCTCCACCCTTTAATACAACAACAGAGCCAAGAGTTTATTGCAACAATAGTCCTGATGATGCACTAAATCAAACACTTGTAAACCATACAAAATAGCAAGGCATTATTTTGTTTTGGAAATTTCACTTGTAGAAAAACCTAGTTTGTATATCCAGTTAGACTGCATACAGCTGGATTGTACAGGTACAATAACAATCCATTTTAAAGCAAAGCAAATGACATACTAACCTGACATAATCTCAGTTTCCCAATTATAAATAAGGCGACTCTACATGCACTTGAACATATTTTCCACTCATTGTAGTCGAGGTTACAACAGGGGCAGCTGTAAGATATAAATAATACAAAATAATAATACAATAAATAAGTTAACAGGTTGTAAAGGAAAAATGTAAGAAGAAAATGGCGAAATGATTTAAATGAAAGGACTACACGTAGCTATTCCTCCTCTAATAAAAGCCAAAGTTGCGTGACGTAACTTGTTTACATATCAGCTCACCTTCAAGTGCATAACGCCTAGGGCCATCTTTCCGTATTTTCTCTCGTCTCGTATTTTCGTCTGTTGACTTACTTTCCTTTATTCGAGAGACAAAAGAATAAGAAACATGTAAGATGACTGGAAAACGGTACAAGCAAAGTGACAAAGTGCAACCCTTGCAGGAATGCAGTATACTTTAAGTATACTTTTAGTATACTTATTATGTACTTTCCAAAAAGAAAGTACAGTTGAAGTATACTTCATTTATACTTAAAGAAGAAAAGTATAAATGAAGTACATTTTGTAAATGTACTTCATTTATACTTGAAATGTGAAAGTATACTTCAAGTATACCTCTTCTCTTTTTAACATAGCTGGTAAGTGGCTGTTAAAGTAAAGTATACTTTAAGTATACTTGTTTCTGCTTGTAACACAAAGAATTAACTAAGTAAATTAAGTAGGGATTGCATTGAATGATTGATAAAAGTGTACGACACAGGCAAGGTATGTTTGCTGTCTTTAAAAGTGCCCACTTCACATGGAATCTTAACCTGCATAAACAGTTTCACTACTAGGTTTATTTCAGATACAAATAGCATTGTCAATGGCACTAGCTGAGGAAGTACATCGACTCTTTCTCTTACCCTTGCAAAAATAATTCCCGGAATGCTATTGGAATTTCAAGGATTCGTATAGTTTAGTGTCTAATTGCTGATTCCTTTTGAAAACCTAATGGTACAATATCATTATGATAAATACCAGCAATGTGCACGGGGATATCAAGCTAGGCCACAAATTATGTTTCATGACTTCGTGCATTAACTTCATCCTTCTCAGTAAAAGGTAGATATTTTGAAGCTCTGTAGTAGCAAAGTAGCTTGGGATAACTATGCACTAGCTTCTGCCAATGATTTTGGAAGACTTTTCAGCATTTGGCAGGTCTCTACATTGTGTAAAGATCTCTAAAAAGGCGAGTTCTTTTGTGGAATTCGAACATGCCAGAAACGAGCCGCCATCTTGGATTTTGAATGCTGGTAGACCCTGGGAACGAGTGCTATAACCCATAATGCAATGCTCTGAAAAGGGCGGGAAATTTTGACACTGGGTGAACTGCATTTGTACAGTGAATCTACATTTTACTAAATGATGTTTAAAAGCGACAATATCTGGATCTTTTGGCTGTAGGAACAATTGTAAGTATAAAGAATCTTAGACCTTCTGGATTAAGACTTTATATAGTGTTTTTGATGATCACTGCCAGCTGTAATGATTTATGATATCACTACACTTGAACTTGGCAAATTTTGGCAGCCAGGTTTCAGTTTGGATCTCTGTCTTAATTTCTTCTTGGTCATGACCATTTTAGCTTTTAATTGTTGTTTTACAATCATAACTGGAACAAAAACAGATTTGAAAGCTTCTGATAGATCTTGGCTTGAAATTATGTTTCTGTTATGAGCAATTTATTGTGGTGAAACTGAAATATGTTGCCGTGTGTTTTTCCTCTAGTTGTTGAAGCACAAAAGCTTGAAGTGTTTGCATTCACAAACAGAACTACATCAGTACATGGTTAAAAGCTAAGTGATTCACAATAGTGTCAGTGTAATTCCCATCATAATCAAGCTGTGGGATCTGAAGAAAATAGATATAAGCTGCAGTCTTCAGGGTGAAACTCTCAACTTTGAGTTTGAAGCTAAATCTTTCAAAAATGTCAGTTAGGTAAATACATGTATATATGCCATATCAGAGAAACCTTGAAATTTAGCAAATAAAATCAATTTTGAGTAGAAACAGGATGTTCCAGCTAGTCTTTGATCTAGTGTGGGCCCCTCTTTTGCATACTGACCAAAAATTATATGAATTTTAAATTTCAATAAGTGTAAAGAACGTTAACATTGTATCTCCTGAGTTGACGGCATTTTTGACCACCACTATGCACTCTCTGTCAATTAGAGTGCAGACAATGCTAAACCACATTTGATTTGTTAACTTTACGTTCCATATTTTCATGGTCAAAAAGCTGTAAGTATAATTATGCATCAGTATAGCAAATTCAGTGTTTTTAGTCAGCTCGTGTATTTACACGAGTGTGCATAAAGTATACTTAAAGTATAGTTTTTGTCAAGTATACTTGAAGTATACTTGAGATAAAGTATACTTGAAGTATACTTTTTAGGTGACCAAAAGTATACTACTTTAAGTATACTTCTTCAAGTATACTTAAAGTATACTTTAAGTACAAATTAAGTATACTTTTCTAGTTGTTCAAAAGTATACTTAAAGTATACTACATTCCTGCAAGGGAAGTGAAACGGATAATTAACGAAAGGTACTTGCCTTCAACTTCGTCGTTCTAGGGAATAAAGGCGGCCAGAAATCGCTGAATAACCCCGATATCCGCCAGAAAACTTTACAAATGCCCACGAAAAATAGCAGCGATGGTCTAACCAAATCCTTCGATGGCCTTTTTTTTTAACCAAAACTTTGCTCGCGTAGAATCTCTTCCGACCACTTCCAGATCGTCGACCGCCTCGAGAAGACTTCACAATGCATCACAACATCTACGAAAATTCACACACAAAACATCGAACACCAACCAAAATCCACATGCAAATACTCTACAACAATCACTTGACCTGTAACAGCTATCAAAAGAATAAACCACTCAAGGATGGCAAAGATATTTTCCGATGAAGTTACGAATACGTTCTCCCCGACGACTTTGAAAAATTGAGGCTAAATTTTTCAAACTGTTTCGTGACTGCCCGCGCATGCGCGGCCGTGACATAGCTCCTTTAACATCTGATAAGAACTCGCATATCTTTCAGCAAATGAATGGGTCAGAAGCATGCAGATCTTTATGCTCAGAGGATTGTTTTTCAA
>JAHPZR010000963.1:0-15818 GCA_019787425.1 Platygyra sinensis | reverse complement strand
CATTGACTCTATTTATTTCTGGACAGACAGCAGCACTGTGTTTCAGTGAATTCGTGGAATGTCAAAACGGCACCCCGCCTTCATCGCTAACCGAATTGGTGAGATCCTGGATTCACTGACCCCTGTCAATGGAATCACTGTCCAGGACTGGTAAACCCAGCAGATGATGGTAGCAGGGGATTACCAGTAACTTCGATTACATCTGGCAGTCATTGGCTAAATGGCCCTGCCTTCTTGCTCCTTCCTGAAGAGAAATGACCAAAGGGAAATTCAACGCTTGAACCTCACAAGCAAACCGTTGATGACCCCTATACCCAAGACACCACTGTGACTTGGATTGGTGCAGTGAAAGATTCGAAGAACGAATACTTCTCTCCAACTAAGTACTCGTCTCTGACAAAGTTTCTTAGAGTAACTGCGTACCTTAAACGGTTTATCTACAACAGTAGGCACTTGGAATCGGAGCGTTACATTGGTACTTTATTGGTTGAAGAGATTGAGCAAGCCCAAAAGTTTTGGATCTGTGCGACTCAAGCGGAATCATTTCCTCAAGAAATTGCAGCTCTCAAGTCGAAACAACATGTTTCAAGGAAGAGCAAATTGATATCACTATCACCCTTTCCTGATGAAAATGGAATTGTTCGTGCCGGTGGTCGAATTGAGAGAGCCAACATTCCATTTTGCAGTCGTCACCCGATAGTGCTATCACCAGATCATGAGTTCACCCATCTAATCATCATGAACTGTCACGAGAGACTGAAACATGAAGGCGTGGACCATGTCCGAAACGAGTTGTGACAACAGTAGTGGATCTTGCGCTGCCGTGCTACAGTACAAAAGATTCTCATCAGTGTTTTTACCGTCGAAGGCGAAAAGCAAAACCAGTCCCACCCATGATGGCAAGTCTTCCATATGTAATTGCGCCAGCATTTTCCAAAGTTGGCTTGGGTTTCTTTGGACCGCTTAAGGTGAAGCATTTAAGGAAACAGGAGAAGAGATATGGCTGCATCTTTACTTGCATGGTGACAAGAGCTATCCATTTGGAAGTTGCATTCTCGTTATCTACTGATTCCTTCATTACGTGTCTTAGACGGTTTATTGCTAGAAAATTAAGAGATAAACCAACTGTCATCTACTCTGACAATGGAATAAATTTTGTTGGAGCAAACCGCGAGTTGCGTGAGTGTATCAATGATTGGAACCAAGATAAGATTGGAAGTGTGTTGAGTCAAGATGGAATTCAGTGGGTGTTGAACCCTCCAGTCGCGCCTCACATGGGAGGCGTATGGAACGCCTCGTGAGATCGTGCAAGAAAGCACTAGATGTTGTCCTACAGAATCAAGTCCTTACTGATGAAGTCTGTTTAACCACCTTTGCTAAAGTGGAATGGCTTGAGAACAGTCGTCCTCTGACTGAAGTGAGCTCAGATGTGGATGATTTTGAAGCTCTAACCCCAGTCACTTTATCATAGGAGGGGGAACTGTCAACTTACTACCCGGCGTCTTTGTCGACTGGGAGATATCAAGTCACAAACATTGGCGTCAAGCACAAGTAGTTGCAACCCACATTTACAATCGGTGGTTATGAGAGTACCTACCTTGTCTGATTACCCGTAAGAAATAGCTACAGCCCACTGCCAATGTCAAGATTGGAGATTTGGTACTAGTAGTTGATTGCACAGTCCCAAGAGGTTGCTGGCCTCTTGGTAGAATCGTGAAAGTTTTTACTGGACATGACAATATTGTACGATCAGCCGTAGTTAAGACCAAGTTTGGTCTATGAAACGTCCTATGACTAAATTGGCGCTACTTGAAGAGTGTTCGCCCCAATTAGATGGGTCGAACATGGGGGAGGATGTTACCGCCACATTACATGAAGTACTAAGTAAAAAACTTGGGAACCCGGATTTTGAGCACATGGTTTTTTTTGGCGTAGAGAATCTTTGGCTATGTAAACAACTGTCTGGACTCTTGTACAAAAAATTATGGCTAAACAAATACAAATGTTGTTGAGTTAAAGTATCGGCAACATCCACCGAGTATTGATCGTGACAGTGGTTGCCACTCGGTCGAACATCAGTCGAGTGTCGATCGAGTGACGACCGGCATATCGACCGATACATCGGTCGATATGTCAGTCGAGGCTCCCCAAAAGATACGAGATGCGAATTCTTGGCCTCTTTTAGATGAAAATGCACGTGGTTTAACTAAGAAGAAGTTTATTAATTAGGATGGGACCATTTAATCTGACGAATGATTTATTCAAGAATAAGACTGAAAATAATCACATATATATAAATTACGAACGTCACTTGGGCCGTGGTATAAAATTGTTACAACACAACAAACAGCGCAAGGCCGTGGTCTAGACCACACAAAGTTATAGCGATGAAGATTTGTTAACAAAAAGCAAAAAAAAATTAATATTTTCCTATTTTTTGCTAGATGGCCAAAGAAACTGCTAGTACGAATTCAATTCTACAAAAAAACCCTTATATTTTAATTATTTCTTGATTATTCATTGTGAGTAGTTTCTTTGTTGAAAGCTTGAACTCTTGATTCTCAATAAAGTGTATTATCGTTGGTCTCACGATGTAGTCACTTGAGATGTAAATCATGACATTTCGACTGCGAAACGGCCTCGTCGCGTGATGAAGAGTAGTAGTAAGTAGTCGAAACTTCACGATCTACATCTCAAGTGAGACAAACAATAAGGCAATTTATCATTGCATCTAGTACGCGGTGAACAAGAACGACTTTTTCGTCTTGATTCTTTTATGCATGTTGTCAGGACCAATTCAGAACTCTCGGATCCTTGGGAAGTACTTTTTGATGACATTTCCTTACATAGAATCATTGGGGAAGGAGCGTTTGGGAAAGTGTATAGTGGTGAGCTTCTAACACAATTTATGGAGGTTGGAAAAGGAAGGGAGTCTTCGCATCCCAAGAAGGAAAAGAAACAGCAGCAAATGAAGGGAGTGGCCGTTGCTGTGAAAATGTTACAAAGTACGATTTGCTTATGTCAGCGTTTTTTATTCAAAAGTCAACTCCTTTAATAACTCTGACATTTAACGTATCTTCATTCTTTGTAATGATGCTGTTGCTGTATGCGTTGAAAAAAAATTATTGTTAAATGGTTCAACAAGCAACTGACTATCTGATCTGCTTTTATTGTCTTTTAAATAGGGAATAGTGCAAGCGCAAATTCAATCTGTTTGACAATTAGGCCCCGTCCACACTAATCCGTTTTCAATTTAAAACGGAGCTGTTTTGCTCCAGATACGGCTATCGTCCACACTACAACGCCGAAAACAATCACCAAAAACGAAGCCATTCAAAACGGCTCTCGAGAGTGGAGCGATGCTTTTTGAAAACGCTGTTTTCTAGTGCGGACGAAGAAAATGATGCTATCTGAAAATGGTGATGTCAACAAAATAGACACGACCGGGCACCAGACCACTCGACCATGAGTATCCAAGATGGCGGACAGACGCCAACAAAGAACCAAGAATGGCGTCAATTTTGCGGGCCGATATATTGAAATGCGCATGTGTCGAGTTCATTCGAGCATGTGCACTGGAGGTCTAAAAGCGTTTTCAAAATGGATATGGCGTTGTAGAGTGGGCAGGCAAAAACGATATGAAAACGATAAGTGTGGACGCAAATCTTTTTGGAAACGGAGCAAAACAGATCCATTTTCGTTCGAAAACGGATTAGTGTGGGGGTCTTTGAGGAAAACTAACACTACCTAAACACCATGCAGCACTGACATGTACCGTTTTCTGTGTTCTGTACTGTGTTCTGTGAGCACACTGAATTACCGATTTAATAATCGTCTGAGAGATATGTTTCCAGAAAGCAAAGTAAAAGCCTCATTGATGTGTCAATGTATTTAGTTTTCACAACTAATTGGGGACACAAAAAATTAAAGTTATTTACAAAATAAGACGCAATAATAATAATGTATGTATACATTAAAATATGTAGTATGCGTAAATTATAATATATAGATTTAGGCCAGCCTAAAAGCGGAGCTCCTTGGCCGGGTTGTTCAGTGCCCGATAGAGCTAACCCAAGAAAAGGTAAAATGTTGATTTGAGTTTTGCAACTTTGCGGTGAGGTTTTCTATTTACTGTTTGAGCAATTCGAATAAATTTTAATCCTGGGCTAGTGTTAACCGGCTTCCGAACAATCCTGCCCTGTTTTGAACAAGTTAACCAGACATGAGCCCGCGATCCATTCAAAAACCAGCACTTGGTCAGCGGTCAACTTCAAAAAAACATGTGACTTCAATGAGCTGTTCACTTGAGCCCGCGATATGGTCATGTGATACTGGTCAGCAGAGACCTTGTTTTGACAGCTGTCAATTGATCATAACATGGATGCCCAATATCAAAGAAGTACACGGTAAACCAAGGCTGCATGTCTCTGAGCCTTACCACGAGACGCCCCTCCTCCACCCCCAGAGTCTGTACGGACGGCGTTAGATCGCTCGTACGCTGACGTCATAACCAAATTTTCTCGGCTGGATGAGTTACCAATTTTTCTTAAGTATGGGGCTTCGCTGCGCGCTTCGCGCGCTAAAGCTCCGCTATAAACAAGAAGTGTATAAAAGGTAGTTTCTAAGAATTACAAAGGTTACAGCAGCTACTGTTGTTGTTTAAGTAAGACGTTAGGTCTTTTTTCCTGATGTTCTTTAAAGCCTTTATAAGCTAGGAAAAAGGGCGGGAAACGCATTGAAGTTTTGTTTTCCTCATTCTTATCGGCTCAGGTCTGAGTGGACAAAACATATTGAATAAACCTCTCAAAACGACCATTTAAGTCTTAATATGTACAAAATGAAAAGTCACAGAGTGATATGTATTGATTTAACCATTATGGTAAATTTTAAATCTGACGTAGCAATGTGATCGTGTTTATCTTTTTCGTTATAATTGCAGCTTGCATGGATATTTGTGAGGTATTATGTTTAAAAATTGTAATGACAAATGCTTTTAATTTTTGCTATCCTAGATGGCTCCACAGAAGAACAAATACAAGAATTCTTGGGGAAATACAGCTTATGAAACAAATTGGGTATCACCAGAACATATTGAATTTATTGGCCTGCTGTACTATGGCAAATCCCATGTTCCTTGTAGTGGAGTTTGCAAAGAATGGGGATTTACTTCACTATCTCAGAAAAAGAAGGGAGCAGGTAATGTGAGATAATCGAAAATCTTACCTCTCTTTTAATTTGGTCAGTAAGGTTTAGAAATCTGGGTTACTATCAAAACCTTTGTATTGATTTAATTCAGTACAGTCCAACATCAACTATAACGGCCATCTCTCTATAACGGTCACTTTCTTCTGTCGTCAAGGTGGCATTGAGGAGAGACTTGACTGTATTCTGAAATCGTGAAATTAGAAAGCTCTGCTTTCTCGGGTAGAGAAAAATAATTCCGATTTCTCAGACAATTTTTTTTATTTTCCTTCGAATTGTTTTGGGTTGTTGTTTCCTGCTGGTTATTTACTACTTATAGTTTTCTACGAAAAACAACACTTTTTTTGCTACGCTTGCTTTTAATATTATAAATGCGAATTTAAGGAAAACGTCTTGTCCATATGACATAGATAACCAGAAATAACGTGGACTGTAAACTAAACGGGTTATCAACCATACTGAAGCATCTCCTGCTTACCTAGTCTTTTACAGTATGAAGGAAGCTGATCGCCCCCTACTGTTAGTTAACCCCTCCGCCCCGCTCCTAGCTTTTTTCAGGTTGCCAAGAGACCTTGCAAATGAGGGCTGCGCCATAAAAACCGAGCTGTCTTTCCGAATCGACAAAATAATCGCGTTTTTACTAGTGGTTAATATATATAAAGACAATGCTAAAGTTGCTTTGAACTCTTTTAATAGTTAACTCAAAAGTTATGGGTTTAATTTGAAGAACAACAACATATTTTGTTCAAAATAACACAACTGTAATTCTAGCTGGAGACAGTGGACGTACTGTACTACGAGCAACAAGCGAGTGACCAGATATACGTGAACTAGTTTTGTGCGCCAAATTAAAAGTTTCGAGACACAGAAAGTTTAACGTTTTTCACTTGTTACAATCGGTTTTATTTTTTGGAGTTATAAGTCCCTTTTTGTGCATATTCACTGCCTTCTCTAGTGAGAAAAGTTCAGTTCCCAACTTCCAATGCCTTTGCTGTTTTAACTGCTACCATAAATAAACGTCAGTAGGTTCCCAGGGTCTCTCATCTTACCGTCCCCTAGGGCAAGCGAAGAGAGGGCTGGAAAATGAGAGGTAGCTCATATAATTTGCAAATGCCCTGAGGCAACTAGTACTTTGGAGTGCAAATCCTCCATACCCCCTGCAGTTCAAATACATTATTCTTTCATATACCCACTTGTATTCTTCTCCATCTACGAGTACATTATGAACTCACAAAGGGGCAGCTTCCTGTTCGCTAGATAGCTCAGTGGAGCACTGCACTGGTATCACAGAAGTCATGGATTCGAATCTCCTTCAAATGTTTTGTTATTTTCTATCTTTCTGAGAATATAGTTAGATTCAAGACGGCGTTCTTATTGCCATCACATAAAAAAAAAACTGGTATCTTGCAGAGCAAGTAGCGGGCTATCTCTTAAAAGCAAAAATAATATTTGCCTATTTACAACGAAAACTCGGGGAAGGGTTCTATGTATATATATTGTGTTTCGTGAAGAAAGTTTGGAAAGAATCGAAGAAGATATTGATCTTTTTCAGAACGGGTCGGTCCACGATTTATATTGCTCCTGCCAAACAATCAAAGTTTATGCTGGTTTTTACGAGACAACAAATGTGCCTTGTACGAGTTCGGACAAGAAAAACTGGCAAACACTATGGCTACTGACTTAAAAAAAAAAACTATATATAGAGATGCCGTGTAAATTCCATCAAGCAAACAAGAAAATTCCTGTAATATATACTCTTTAATAAAGAAGTGTTGGCATGTTTTCTTTTCAGTGCACCAGCAATAATGACAGATGTACCGCAATTGCTCATGGGATTATCAAGAATGATACTGACAACTCACATGACGATGATAATCTCACACCCGCTGACCTAAGGACGTTCGCATGGCAGATAGCGAAGGGAATGGTACGAGCTGGATTAAACGCATAATGTAGAGATTGACGAATATGTTTGAAATTTGAAATATCAAGAATAATGCTGTTATGGCCTTTTTCACAGATCGATTGTTGTTTTCCCTTTCATAAAGAATCATTGTTGCATTGACTAAACATTCCATTTCTTTTAAAAATATTGGAAAATACAAATTTAGTTACACTGGTGGTTAAAATACTTTCTAAAATTATTTATATCGATGCATGACTCTATATCTACGGAACGCTAACTCTGCTTGCAGTCGCACTAGTTTGCTGAAGAATGCGCAATAAATCTAAACACATGAGTTGGATGAATTTGGCCACACAGGTGGCGTGTTTAATATGACCCAGGACAATTAATTGTGGCAACACATTAAATCTACAAGATTTCAAAAAGACGCCAAAAGACGCCACATACCACCGTTTGTGGCAGCCCCACCAAGACAAAAGCAGAGTTAGCGTGGCGGAATAAGTTGAATAACATGAGACTTAATATTGATGTTATGCCTAATGACATATAGAAATTGCTAGCAACAGGCCTTTTTAGTGTTAACAGGCAAGCGTGAAACCGCAGCCCTTGCCTGACCGGCTTCAATGCAAAGTTAAGAGCACGTGCAACTAATTATTTAGCAAAATAATATATCATCTAGAAGTTAAATTACGTTAGGACCTAAGGGAGCTAGTAAAGCCGCAGCCCCTGTCTGACCGACTTCACCAACAGACGAAGGCCCGGACAAACTAAACAACAATATTTAAAACTCAGGTGATATAAGAATGAAAGTGAAGTCGCAGCTCCTGTCTGACCAACTTCAGTAAGCTTCCAGTTCTAAATATTGCAGATTACAAAAGTAATATTATAGCACCCCCTTATAAATCTCGGAATACTTGTGGTTGTAAGTGGTTGCAAACTGTTGAAAACTGCAAATTGAAAAAAGGCCGTAAAGTAGCAGCCCCTGACTGTCCTACTTTAGTGGACATACAGTTGAAGACAGCAACATAGCAGCCCTTGTCTGACCTACGAAGCTGGCAGTACGTACTAAATACAGGAAGAGAATGACTAACAAAATTAAATTAATTGGCATTGATACTTTCAGAACGAAGGTAAACCTTAAAGGCGTCGGATTTCCATCGACCAAGAGCTCTAATTTGCGCATCAGAAATACCCTTGTCGGCAGCGTGACACGCGCCCCCGATGCGAAAACTGTGGTTTTTGTATCGACTTACGTCGGAGCCGCAATAATGGAGGTAACGCAGAAGCTCGGTATTAAATTGATACACAGAAATAGGGGTCTGATCAGAATTACAGAAAAGGGGGCCAGGTCGATTACCTCGAACCTTGCAGTAGTTGAGAAGGGCCAACTGGAAAACATGGACTGGACTCTGGACTGGACTCTGGACTGGACTCTGGACTGGACTCTGGACTGGACTCTGGACTGGACTTTATTATACGAAGTTAAAATTTAACTAATAATATTACGGCTAACCATTTCTATTTAAATATTAACCAGCGGGAAAATTTTTCAACACTGTCGACACGTTTTGTCGTCATGATCAGAGTTCGACTCCATTCCGCTTACAACTTCAGCGTAACTGGTACTTGGCTTAGAACTTTTTTCCATGTCACAAAAATATACCGAAGAAAAATGAATCGCGCGAACTCGTATAAACTAAGATTTAACAAATAGAAGGGCGATCCGATATGTGCCTTCAAGCCGGACACTGGCCAAATACGATGCACAGATGAGTATGCTTCAGGGAGGAAGCCACAATGCCTTAAAATTCTCTTGCTTCGAGATATCTTATCAGAAATATCTTTTCGTTTCGGAAATGTTTGACACTTCTAAATTTATCGGAATGAATAGCCTTTGTACGAGTTAAACAATCGTGCTTTTTCGTTCCCTACTTTATTCTCATTCCACACAGGGCACAAATTAACTGCACAAGAACTTATAGAGCATCTTAGTCACTATCTTTCCTTTTTCGTATATTTTGGCAGTTATCGTCGTTCACAAATTACCATCGGTACTGGACAACAAGCCAACAGCGCATATACCGAAAAAACGTACTGTCATAAACCTTTTTAGCGTTATCGGTGCAGTTACATTAACGTGGTTTCGTGTGAAATTAACTTTTGTGTGATAAGGACTGCAACGTGATAAAAATTTTGACTATAGGGGAGGTCCGTTATCCGAGGTAAAAGTAAAGTAAACAAGAAAACCTTTCTTCCATTACAATAAAGAGAAAATAGAGTGATAGATCTGACAATGTGGACGTGTTCTTCCAAGAGCGCGAGTCTTGGTTTACACCTAGAATTTAAATTGCAGCGTGCAGGACCACAGCTCCTTTCGGATAGTGTAGTGGTTTGAAGTAACTGTAGTGATAAGAAACCACATAACTTGATACACGACCAAGAATTTTATAGTTTTTCCTGTTTTTGTTGTTCAGCTTGTATTACGTTTTATTATATAGAGGTTACGCTCACTCGTGAGACATTGTTCGTGCCATTGGAACACAACATTCATAATATCTTCTCGCCACCGTGTAATATCCTACAAATACATACATACAAATATTGAAGCGTGACATCAGAGGTACGCGACCGCAAGAAAGGCCTATCCCTTTCTTTAATTTTATACACTGATTTGAGGTACGGATGTCTGTTTTTAAATCTCATTATTAGAATTCGCGAAATGTATTTGCCCCTTTTTTGTATTCTATATTACGAATTTAAGTTAAAGATAAAAGCAAATGTATTTTTTCTTCTCAGCTGCATACATTTTTTTAATATTCTTTTCATTCAATCGGACTACATTCCTAAAATAGCACACGCATGTACGCAGGAGATATGATCGGGTGGCGACATCATTACATTGTAACGTGATGACTTCAAACTTTCATAGCATTCACGAAATCATAGCTGAGCGTACAAGTGGCCTGTACGTTCCGCTGTAAACAACTGAAGTGCTTAGTTTCATAGTCCTATCTGGTTCAATTGTAGTAATAGTGTGCAAAGTGATCGCGCTTAACATATCGAATATATTGAATTGGACTGCATTCCTACCATTCTTTAGACAGCGCACGCTTAAGATCGTCGTCACGTAACGTAACTTGATTTGATTTTAAGTTACTGGGCAGCATTGTTAGATTTTTCGTCTATGTTCCTCAAAACGTGTCGACAGTGTTGAAAAATTTGCCCGCAGGTTAATAATTAAATAGAAATGGTTAGCTGTAATATTATTAGTTAAATGTTAACTTCGTATAATAAAGTCCAGTCCAAAGTCCAGTCCAAAGTCCAGTTCAGAGTCCAGTCCAGAGTCCAGTCCAGAGTCCAGTCCAGAGTCCAGTCCAGAGTCCGTCAGAGTCCACGTCAATTATTTTCCAGTTGGCCCCACTACTGAAAGCTTATAAACTTAAACGTAGTATTCATTACGCAATATATGCAAATATCAGTAGTTCGGCAAAATCGATATATGTAAATTTTTAAGGCAATCGCTTACCGCGGGAGAATTCCCGAATAAAAAAGGACGCGGTGTAGCTTCAAAGGACGCCAGTCACAGTGGGAGATTTTGTAGGTACCTTCTAGGGCATTCAGTCGAAAACATATGAGAAGGTAATGTATTGTTTTATAATTGATTCTCCTTCAGCGGAAGGCTCCTGGACCTCTTAGGGTGAAAAAACTTAAAGGGGAATGAAGGCAAAAAATAAGTATTTTTTTTTAACAGTTTAGACCCAGTACAATAATGTTTCAACTTTTTTCTGCCATATTCGTCGTTTTTAAACCTAAGGCCCGTGTAACGCCGTGCTTAAGTCGTGCCGAACTCAATTCATTATTTAGGTTCGACTTTGGCGCGGCTGTAGCACGGCGTTTGAAACCATTTAAGAATTAGGTTCGACTCTGCCGTGTAGCACGGCAAGCTCTGTCGTGCTACCCGACTTTGGCACGGCATGGTTTCAAACGGCGTGCTATTGCCGTGCCGAACTAAATAAGTAAATAACTAAAATTATCATTTTGGATTTATCCGTTGGACCGCTGGTTCGTAATATCGTCTCTTTTCTAAACGCCCAGTGAATTCCCAGTGAGTGAATTAAGCTTGACCATGGCTCGACGTTTGAAACCAAGTCGTGCCAATGTCGTGCTACAGTCGAGCCAAATTGAATTTAGTTCGGCACGACTTTAGCACGGCGTTTGAAACGGGCCTAAAAAAAAATGTTTTCATTCCGAGTTGGCTGCCATCGGCATTGCTGGCGCAGAATAGATGAGACAGGGTCATTTGTGCATGTTAGAGAGCAAGAGACTCTATACAGAAGCAGTATTTTGCAGGGCGACAGAAAAGAATGCCATTCTTTTCTCGCCCGAGTATTTTGAATGATGTTTGTCTGAAACTTCGCACCGAAGCGGGATATTTCAACAATATGATAGACAGAGCCTTTACAGAGCTCTGTGGGCCCGTGATTTCTTAACTGGAATCTTTTACTCACGCAGGAAAGCGTAAGTTACAATTTTCCCGCATTCATCGATATCTACAGCGAACGTTCGAATCATAAAAGTACTTCGAACCAACAAGTAATTGTTCCCTGCTCGGTTTACTTTCTTAAGCCGTTTCACTTTTGAAGAGTATGTGAATCTTTCTTTATCATTTGTAAATATCTTTTTGGGATTTGTGATATTTAATTTGGAGCGTTCGGTCTAATTTTCTCAATAATGGAAGGAATTCCATAAACAAATAAAACTTCCACAGCCGAATTATTAAGTCCGATAGTGGTGGTATTGTTTGGCTTTAAATAAACATCGAGATTACAAGCACTGTTATGCTGTTGTCTTTACATTCTGTGTATTAATAATTTATTGTTGTCGGCTCTAAGTTATATGGGCTTCCATTCAGCTGTCTATTGTGAATTCTTAAAATGTGGTATTTAGAGTAGATCGGGCGTTTCATCGACGAAAAATGACTGTATGTTGAGCAAAACAAGCTCGTTTACATACGTGAAAGTAACGTTCCTTTCGCAACTGGCAATGTCTTCGCAACTTTTTCTGAGTCTATTGTGGCAGAAATTTTCCGGTCTTGCGTCAACCTTTCTGATGTGTAATAAAAGTTATCCATCATTACTCAACACACCGTTCACTTTTGCGTGCGTTGATATCGATCGCTTCCTCTGTTAGCCATAATGGTGTATGCTGTGCTGTTGGATGTCGAATGATTCTCGATTTGTCAGTAAGGCTAAGGAATAAGTTTCCACCGTTTTCCACAGAAGTGCTCTATCTAAAGAGTGGCTATCAAAACTATCCCTCACGTCGGTGTGGCCTTGCCCGGTTACCAAAGATACTCGATATAGTTTTGTTCACGTCGAGCCACATGCTCTGACATCGTGATTCTAGAGCAGAACTACTTTGTTCGAAGGAAAAAAAAAAGCGTTAAAGCTCGGATGCTGTCCCAACAATAAATTTTTGACATCGACCAATGAAAGAAGCCTTTGATTTATCGACTGAAAACAGCGTGCTTCACAATAATAATAAAATAATAATAATAATAATATAATAATACATAATAATAATAATAATAATAATACATAATAATAATAATAAGAAAATAATAATTAATAATAATAATAATAATAATACCCCCAACACCTACTATATTTTAAGAAAAATATAACTAGTGAGACAATCTCAGACAGTGCAGAGGTTATGCTGGACTGTCAAGTACATTTTGAGTTCATCAGCTGCCTGTATGTAAAATCGTTAGTCAAGGCCCAAAAAAATAACTTACAATTACTGTTGGCTCAATAAGGTTTTTAATTTTTACTGTGGTGTCTTTAGTTGGTGAGTGTCGTTATTTTCAATTCATTGATACGCTGAACTATCAAAACGTGACTAATTTTATTTTTCAACGCCAACATTTGTAACTTGGATATTTTTGGTTTTTCCTACTGCAAAGTTTGTTACATGATCACCCCTGTTTCCAAAAACATACAAAGGAAAATGCCGGCTCTTTTCCTCCTAGAGAAAATGAAACGAGTGTTCTTAAATTATGAAAAAATAAATGGAAAGAGGAATGATTTGGTTTCATCAAGACGCAAAATTTTTCATATCATCCATAAACATTTACTAATTTAATTATCAAATAGTCACCGTTGTGTCTAGGATACACGTTCTAATAGGTTGCCACGTTGGTACCGTGTTAATAATAAAGCAGTTCAAAAACAGCAATGATATCGATTGAGGACAAAACGAGACGCGTTTTAATTTACCGATATTATTTATATCTTACATCGGTAGCAATGAGTCCCCTCAAACTCCTCAAAGATGACTAAATTTATTTCCGGTTCCGTAAGTGGTCAAAGTGGTCTGCAGCAATCATTGAGAAGTTTCTTTTTGTCACGACATATACCGGGTACTTTTAATGTCGACTAACTCGGAAAATGTTTAGGGTGAATACATTTGGTGTGAACTTCTTATTCTCTTTCACTGGGTCGATGAAAATAAACAGGCGGCTGAGGAGATGCCTCTTAAAGCGGCTTGTGTAAAAGACGCAACGCAACCGCAACGCAATAATTACGCATATATACGCAACGCAAGGTAGCAATTATACGCAAATGTTATCCGAAGTCAATTTGTAAAATACCGCAAATAACACGCAATATCTCCAAAATGACGATCTGTTAAACATACGACATATTCAATTGTAAAAATACTGCAATATTTACAGTGCGTATTTTTACAACAAGCCCTTTAAAAGCTTAGAAACACGAAATAGTTTGAAAATAAGCAACGACATTTTTTACCGAGTAGGGATGATTCAAACGATACGCTGTCAAAAGCGTTTTCCCCTTTGCACTAAAAAGGAAAACGGATCATTTCCTGAAATAAAAAAAAACAGGGATTTTTAAATAGGAGTGGGGTATCTCACGCTGATGAACTCTGAACTGAGTTAAGATTGGTCATGCTTAGCGTGAGTAATCGCGTTATGGATGCAAGCGGGAAGTTTGTGAGAAGCCACCGAAAGAGGTAACAGTTCGCTCGAGGCGCCGCCTCCCCCGAGAGCAACTCTAGCTTCTGAGTGCTCTCCAAACTTCAAAAGTTGTGATCATAACTCGATATATGCCACAGCTAAAAGCATGAAACCAAATTTTTTTATAAACATGCGACGACAAAACTTGAGCGCTAAACTGAGAATGTTTATTTATGATTGACACAATAGTTCTCACGATGATACGGTGGAGGAAAACCAAACGGTTTTAATATCTAACGCCACAATCAGTTACGCCACAGCTGAACGAAAAACGCTTAACCTGGTCACTAAAATGTCCCCCAATGAAAATATTCGCCTTCTATCTGAATTAAGATTATAATGAAAACGGAGCCAAAACAAAGTCCAGATGACTCCCAATGAAAATAGTAGCACAGGCACAGTCAACAATACTCACGTCCGAAGTAAACATCTTTGACCGGGCAAAAGTCAAAGGCTCGGAAGAAGGTTAGGATTGTTCAGGAATATCTTCACATTGCCGAAATAAATAAAACATAGGCACGCAAGGCGTGCAAGAGTTATTTTTTTAATTAAAAGGTTATGAAAATGGGAGCATTTAAGCGACTCTTAACAGTGATAATTTAGTTAATTTGACAATTTTTGTTTGGCTACAATACAATGTACGGCAAGAGAGAAACTGAGAATCTGATGTACATACGATCTTATATCGCTAAGATAAGTTGTCATCTGAAGTTGTCGCAAGAGGGTATGGATAAAATATAGGCACGCTAAGCGTGTGGGAGTTTTTTGTTGGAATAAATGGGCTGGTGGAAGGAAGGGGGGGAGGGGAAGAGTGGGTGACTGTTTTTCTGTAGGTTTTTGAGTTGTTGCGCAAAAAAGGGCTGTGAATTTTTTTTTTGTAGAGGGGCAAGCCATATATGTGTATTGTGTGCTTCCATAATAAAACATGGAGTATTGACAGATGATGATTTAATACCTATATTATTTTTGTGGATGGAATAACATAAAATATAGTACATGTAGGTCAAAACTGTTGTAGGTAAGGTATGGGTTAGAGACGACAAGAAAGATCGTAGATCTTATAACCGCGCTTTTAAAAATTAGCTGCTCATTCCAGAGACCCCCTCGATGACTCATTTATTACTGTAGACACCATAACACTTAATCAACACAAACTATATTATTGCATCATCGTTCATCTCAATGATGACGTCATGGTTAATAATCACCCGAACATCTACCCTCACGTTTCTTATCTGCAAGCAGTCCTTGTTGATTCACTGATGACTATAGCCAAGCAATCAACTGATCAATCTGTAGCACAACAACTGACAACAACGACTAGACACGAACTGTTTAACCCTTTAATGTCCAATAGTGACTTATAGATTTTACTGTCTGACGCCAGACGATTTTACTCGTCAAAGGGAGACCCCTTGGGCGCTAAAGGGTTAAAAGACTATCTCCTTTAACCCTTTAATGCCCAATAGTGACTTATAGATTTTACTCTGTCTAACGCCAGACGATTTTACTCGTCAAAGGGAGACCCCTTGGGCACTAAAGGGTTAAGCCTCTTATTGCATCACATTGACCCGTCCATAACATACCCGATGCGCCGATTAAGAAGATTTTTTTCACAAAAAAATAACTCAAAAATAGCAAGAAAGAGAAATAAGCTCTCTGACTCGTTTA
>JAHPZR010000962.1:0-20000 GCA_019787425.1 Platygyra sinensis | reverse complement strand
AGCTTCTAACTTTTGATGTAACACAAGGATAAAATCAATAAAACACGAAATCATTGTCCCTTTGAGCGCCCAATTTCCCTGACTCTTCACTTAAGTTTAAGTTTCTGAAGGCGGGAGACTTTTTGTCCGTCAATTTTCAGCTGTTCACAAAGATAATGATTTCATCAACAGACAGCTATTTATATACAGGCGTTGAACGCACTCATAATCTTCAATTACTTCTAGTTTTGGAGGTAGTAAAAAGAGGGGGTCCATGGACCCAGTCCATGAAAGGGGATCCATGGACCCGGTCGACATTTTGATAGACCCAGTCCTTGGGCTGGGTTTACGGAGGGGGTCCAAGGATCAGGGGTCCATGTTTTGTTCTTTCCCGCTGACGGCTTGGTTGTGTGCTCACTGTGTGTGTCACGTAACATCTTTTACTTCGTATACGTAGTAAGGACAACAACAACTCGCCACATGGTAAGTTTCATCGATTTTTATTTCCAATTTCTCGCAAATTTTTAGACCTAAACTTCGCCTCATATGGTCTCTATATTTACCCATGTTATGTTACGTGACATAGACACTGAGCCTGGGAACACCGCGGCAAAACGCACTGCGCATGAGTACAAATTTGAGCTTCCGGTCAATAACGCATTTCCGGTTACGTATTAAAATCCAATGTAAACAAGGTAAAATACCGAACCGCGAAGTTTGAAAACAAAAAGTAAGAGTTAGCATAAGAAGGTAGGGGAAAGGTTTGCTTTGTTGAAAAGCTAATTTTTCATTTAAGTTTCAAGCGCTTGCACCAAGGGGTTTGGTGTTTGCACCGACAACGAAATATGAGAGAATTTCGGGCGCGTTCGCGCTCGACAAGAACAATTTTCTTTCATGTAGTTCTCCTTCTTGCGTTGGTTTGGTCGTGCGGTTTTTCCACAGAAAAATGTGGGGAAGCCAACAAAAGCAGCCGCAAATGTGCCGGCAAAAAATATTATCTGTCTGAAGATATAGCCAGAGCTGCCGATCAACAGTTTGCCGTTTCCATTGGGACGAAATACGGAGGAGCAACAACAGGTGCTCGGTTCGATTCCTCGAAAAAACCATTCACGAGGCCTCAGGAAATAGCGAATTTCTGCCAGACTTTTTGCTGTCCTGGAGGCCATAGGAGCAACATGTCATGGGTACAAGCCAGGTATAAGGTGGTGCAACAAATGCTGCACCAGAGTGGACGAAGAAACAGGGTTTACCTCACATCCTGCCTATACAAGCCACCGGTTTTACGAACTACTGAACATGCCAGTTAATTAGACATCGGTTAATTGACATGCAGGTTCGGACTGCCTCGGATAGCTGTAATGATTTTCGGAATCTCCTTACCAGCAAATTAAATGAAATTGAGGAAAAGGAAAGCAAACTCTTTCAAAGATTTTTGTTGCAAAAATAAACAAGTTGTTTGTATGTTGTTTGAAGACATCCAAAATGTTCAGAACCATTTCCAATTGCTGTTCCAAAGACTTAAATTTCTAGAAGAGGCTTGTGGAACAGACCTGCAGTACCCAAGAAGCCAGCAAACATCCATGGTGGAAATACAAGCATCATTTGGGGTTGTAAAAATAAATTGCTATGGTGATGTTGCAGTGGATAAAACAGTTTGGAACAGGTTTAGAAACAGCAATCCATGACTTAACTCAACTATCAAGTAAGTAATGTAAAGATACAAGTCATACAAGATACAAGTATTTTGAAGGATAATTATTTGACATCATGATAATCCATGGTACACTGTAATACTAGACTAACACCATCACCAAAACTCATTCAAACAGATTATCATTATTTACATGTATTGCAGATGGTCCATTGACAGACTAGAAATATGATATCATAAATTTCATCATTCAGTTGAAGTCATTACATGTAAAAAGCACTAATGAGAAGGATTTAGAGGGCTTCTTCATCATTATGACAATGATTTGGATGAGTTTTCTGAAGGAGCTCTTGGCCAAGAAAAAATGCTGCGTGAAACTTGCCACAAACTATTTTTCACAAGTATTCAAGTGACATGTCCTTTTTAAATTAATGATTTAGAAAACTGATAATCAAATTTGGTTTGAATATTGACTAGTGACTTATTTTTAAACAATCATTATAACATAATGCTGTTCAGGTGACTGTTAAGGGTAACAGACACCCTTTCAAGATTAAATTTCTGATGCACGTATTGTACATGTGCAATCCAATAAGCAAGAGGATGTGCTAAGACCACCTTATGACAGTGATTGACACAAGCAGAGAATCAAATATTTAAATTAAATAGATAAAATTATTTCGATATTTATTTAAATAAGTAAAATAAACATTTGCCTTTTCTGTTAATTTCAGAAAATTCATTTGACCAGCTGATGGGAAAATTTCAGATATCCTTGCAAAATCATTATGAAAGCAGTGATGCTGTGCACTGTATGATCCTAGGCGGATGAAAGAGTTTGCAGAAAAAAGTACACCTGGTCTTTTCAATGTCATTTTGCAGTCTATATCCTCCAGGAAGTTCCAAGATTGAGTGAAGAACACCGTGTATTACAGGAAAAAAGACTGTTTCAGATACTTTGCCCTCAAGTAGATGTATTTAAAATAAAGGTCTCCTTGGAAGACCACAAGGTCACTCAGTTAAAAAAGTCTGTTTAATTAATTATTGCAGGTTTCTTAACTAAAACAGCAGAAATAGCTTTACCCCAATATAAATGTCTGCAGTTCTATTACTGGTATATAACAAAGTACGATTCCTAGATGTTTTACCTTTCTCCACATGTTAATCCCTCGAAAGGTAAGGACATAAAAGTGGTTCCAGTGAACCAACTTGCAATTATTAATATCCTTCTTTTTATAGATCTCAGAAAACTAATACACTTCAGAGAGAAAACTTAGGGATTATTATTTTATCCAGCAACATGGGGCATCCAGAGATGTTATCAGTTCTGGAAGAGTAGACTTTTAGGTTTCAGCACATTATATTAGCCCAAGGGATGTGGATGCTCAAAAAAGCACTGGCTCCTCAGGGAGCAGCCAATGCTTGTAAATCTTCGGATTTCAAATTTACTTCAAGTAAGTTTAAAGTAGTTTACAATTTGAAAGCTATAACTTCAAAATACTGTAAATTAAAAACTTGTCCAGTTTTACTGAACAGTCTCTTGAGTGCATATCCATGGATAGGCTAGCAAAACAGTGGAGCAGGAAATAGGTTATTGTGACATACAAAATCATAGTAGTCGATGAAATGATTTTAAATATTAATACATTTTTGTTTCAATGAAATCAGTGAGTTACTACACAGTTCTGTAATAATGTTCTGCTGGAAAAATTTAAAGTAAAAAGTAAACAGCTAAGGTAGCAACTTAAAAATTAATGTGGGTGATTCCACTAAAGGACTACCGTGTCCACCTACAGTCCACTGTATGCATATATTCACACTTACAACTGTACAAGCACACTCATTCATAATAATAATGATATTTACACAGGAAAGCTCTCTCACCCGTAGGTGATCTACAGAGAGGTCCTGATCCAAAATAAAATTAAATAGAGTAAGAATAAGTACACAAATTACAAATATTAAGAAAAGTAAAGTAAACTCGAAATTAAAAAAGATTTAATTCATTGCTTTACTGCCGGCAAAATTTCATTTTCTCCATAAGTCTACTCTTACATTAAACCAATACATGTCACTTCCTCTAAACCAAGATAAATCTCTTTATTAACTGTATTTCACTTGGAAACCACATTTATGACAGTTTTACCACAGTAATAAGGTGATAGTTCAGTGTCCAAGAGGTAACTCTTTTTCTGACACCTATTACTGGCAATGTACAACTTGAAGACTCCTTTGACCTATCCATCCTGAATGAAAATCCAATGGTACCTCAAAGTTCTCTGGCATTTTATTTAGAACAGCTCTCACCAAAAAAGACAATCTTGCTGCTGTTGTAATCATGAATGGCATGACCATCAGCCTGGTTGGACAAAACAACAACGTAACAGTCATGGACAGCTACTTACATGGTCAACTTGGTGCCATGGTTGGCATTATCAGTGTCGATAAAGTAGAGGAACTAGTTATTTTTGTTAAACAGCAATTGTCTCCAATCCTCACTTTAATATTTGCTTCCTCACTTTTGTAAATTATTAAAGGAGTAGTATCATGGCTGACACTTCCAATAACCTAACTGTATTACTGTTTTTGGTTAAAAAAAAAAACATTTTAGCTTCAAAACCTTAGATAAGATGTTCATACTCTCAACCCGTCACATGTAATAATTACATGTGGCGGGTTGAGAGTAATAAACATCTTATCTGAGGTATCTAAGGTTTTGAAGCCAAAAAGATATAGTTAGTTTAAGTACACATGGTTTTGCAAAGTTTAGTGTTTCAAAGGAGAAACCCAAATTGAAAAAAAACATAACTAAACATTTGAACAATTTCAGTTGCTTGGTGCATTCCTTTGGGAATTGCTATGGATAAGGATCAATATCTATGATCACTTGGATTGTAGTGTAACAAACTGGATCTGATGCAATCACTTCAGGAAAGGATGATGCCATATTACCTGACTGATCTTGGATCAATGATCTTGATCCAGATCATCCCAAAGGAGCACACCAAAAACTCAAAGGGTCTTAGTCAACCACACCTTTGGTTTTGTTTTCATGCAAGGGTTTGGCTACAATATATGGAGGTGCATGGTTAGTTTAAGTAACTGACCACCAGCTTAATTTCATTTTGGACCCGAATAAATAACTTATTATGCATTGTAGTCGGCCAAACATGTTAACTTAATTATTGTCTGCGAAAACATGTAAACTTCAAGAAGTAAGCTTATATGAAGAAATTCTGGTAGTAAAAATGAAATTTATTTCTCAAACTCATCAACAATTGATCAATTTAATAGAACAGAAAATCACAACCATGAAGGAGGACACCCGATCTTAATTAGAATAGATTTTGACGATTTTACTTCTCCGTTTACTCCTTAGTTTTTGTTTCGATTGAGAAGATATATCAAACACTCGAGACAGTGTTTCATTTTTCATTGTTTCATTGGCTATAAACACCTCGAATTTCGTTAAAAATACTCCGCTGCGCGTCGTATTTTCAACTCTCTTTTCGGTGTTTGGTTATTCTGACGAAACACTGTCTCTCATGTTTGATATATTACTTTAAAACCGAAAATTTGCATTTCCATGCAGGCGCTTGACTCTTGCATGTAGCTTGAGTTTTCAGTGACATTAAGCTCTTCAAGTTGAAATCGTAAATTTAATAACGTCTCAGGGGATCACTTGAATTATGAAATTTGTAGTTTCATAAGCTAAATAAAATCGTTAAACAACGAATAGACTTGAAGGTTTTCTCTGTCACCATAAAAAAGCCCTTTAGGGATTTAATCTTGTAGTGGTCCAAGCAACAAATTGAAAAAACAGGAATAAATCAACAACACGAACTACTAATAAGTAATGTGGCGATCACTGCGAGGTCAAAAGATTATTTCCAGGAGGCCATTTCCGAGACCAGTAGTTGCAACAAGCTATTGTCTACATACCTTAGTTTTGGTATTTGTGGTCCCTTTCTCTTTCATCTGTGACTGCAGATTCACGAATATCACAACAGCAAGCTTTAAAACACCGCAAGGCGAACAACAAAATTAATCTGAAACGAACAACACGTGCAAACCGGAAATGGCCGAAGATCACGCATGCGCATACGTTTTGCCGCGGTGTTGAGCCTGGGTTACCTGTGGCCAAGGTGGACGCTTTATCATTCCCAGGGCCTCTTCGTCGCAATTTTCTCGTCTGGAACCAATCCCCGACGGTTTTTCTCGAGTCAAAACACAAAAACAGCAGCTATCCGTGCTAAGCTTTTTCTATGGAGAAATTTCCAGTTAAATTGTATGTATATGATATTTCAAGGGGTTTAGCCAGGCAACTTTCTCCACTTCTACTCGGTAAGTCTGTTTGATGGATGTTTCGAGGGAAGATTATGTTCTAAATATCTGGTTTTCGGCTGTGTGACTCAGCAAAAAGGTTAAAGTAGTCACGACATTAGCTTATAAAAGTGCCCGAAATCATTTTTTTAAAGATTGGAAGATTATTAGGAAAGGAATGAAAATAGATGAAGTCAATTTTCAAAACAAGTCTTGTGATTTAGCTCAATAATTCTTAAAACTAGGCTAAAAAGTTGTGTCATTTATTCGCAGGGAAGAGAATTGATGGAGTTTGGTATGTGCTAATTTACCATAAGCTTATTAGTTTGATTTGACGTACTTAAATTTATTTTTCTTGGACATAAATGGAACCAAATTTGTTTCCTAATTTTTAGGCATACAGGTTTGGTTTGCTATGATAGAGAATTCTTTTATGGTGGTGATGGCATATCCAGTTGTTCTCCAGTAAGTTTCATACACATGTAAAACACAAATTTGACCACAATTGCAGGTAATCTCGCAATCTGATTGGCTAATTTGCCGTGGTAAATAAGAGTCTCTACCACGCTGCTTGCGTCAGTGTGTCATGCAATGCCTTTTTCAGCTCGTGCTTTGAAAAAAAAAAAAACATTTTCTTTGACGTTGATATTGTGGTAAAGAACAAATCGAAATGTGTTTTTTTGTGGTGCATACTCTTATCGATAACAAGTACGCATCATTACTCTTTTCCCAGGCATTTTTCCGAATTGTTTCTGCATATTAAGCGAGTTTGCAAACGTTTTTGAAAAGTCTGAGGCGCACAAGCAGCTCATTTGCATAATGCAGCGCGTGCACTTTCAAATCCGAGTCGGTGTTTTAAGGACGGTGCGTAATAAATACAAAGGTTTTTGCGCCAGGTTAGGACCACGCGGAAAAAGTAGATATTTGCAAGGGCTATTGGAATCCACAAAGAAAAATAGGGGTAGCCACGCATTTTTTCGAGATAATTAGCCTTGAATCTCAATAAAAATGCTGACATCAGCATTTTTCTGAAAAGAGAAAGAAGGATATTTTCTCACGGACTTCCTTAGAATTCACTCTTAAATACAGAAGGGCAGACACATTTTAAAAGATCTTTAAACTACATGGCAAATGTTAACATTAAAATCATTTTCGGTACGTTTTTAATAACAAAATCGTCACAAAAGTGCTTTTAGCGTCTCTGACAGCCTTCCTCTGGTTCATCTAAAATACAGTCTAAATTCCTTTTGCTCACTGCCAGAAACTAATCATATGTTGAATAGGCTTGCCACTTTCATTTCGCAACATAAAATGTTGGGGTAACCACGCGTTTTTTAAAGTAATTGATCTTTTCTGAAAACTTTTACGGTCCCCGTTACATTTTTTCCTGTCACCTCCCCAGTAAGTAAAACATTTGCGTTTTTGCGCGCGCACTACGCCATCTGCAGGTACATGATTACAGTTTGATTTCAGTGAAATTTTCGAAAGATAACAGCCAGGTTTTCAGGTGGAAGACGTTAACATTTATTGCTCAGCGATATGCTGCTATTCCGGTGTTCCTGGTTTAAGTACAGGTTCATTAAAATTGATTTGGTCACAGTAGGAAAATTTTGCTTTAATTTTTAGTCGTGTACTTGGTGGCGTAGTTGATTGCGTCAATCTCAACGCGCGCTGAAACCATGGCTTGCGTGATGTGCAGAATGTGTGCGCACTAACAAAAGTAGGCACCGTCCTTAATTAAATTGTCAAGGTAAAGATTTCGTTTCTTTGATATTGTGGTAAAAAACAAATCGAAAGTGCGTGTCATCACAGTGGTCAAAATTTGTTGCGGACTTACTCGGCTACGCCTCGTGAATCCACAACATTTTGACCACTGTGATGACGCGTATCGTTGTCGATAAGACTATATACCACGCTAAACCACTTTCGATTTGTTAACTGTATTATAGGTTTATGACTGTAGTGACTGGACGACTGTAGCATGTTGCAAGAGTCGGCAGCTATAAAACTTATTGGATCATGTTTACTAAAGGTGTCCACCATTGAGTGTCGACCGATATCCTTTATCAATATTTACATACCCTTGATCAACGCTTTATCAGCAATTGATCAACATGTCGGTTAACAGTCCAGGTGGTGAGTTGGTTTACTACTTGACAAATAGATTTCATGTTGCTGTGCATCTGTTTAACAAGTAGATTCCCTGTTGCTGTGCATCTATTCAGTAATAGGTCATAGATAACAACAAAATGTAGTAAGAACAAAACAGTGGCACACAATTAGCCAAGTGTATCACTGATGTTCTTACCACATTTTGACATCTTCTGTGATCTGTTACTGAACAGACGCACAGCAACATGGAATCAGTACTTGTTTGTTTTTTTTAAAGAATAACACAGGTTATATTATTCTTGCATTTTGATTGGATTTTGTGTATGATCTATTAGAGAACAGATGCATGATTGACATCATCTTTACAAAGTTTTTCCCTCTGTGCTTTAAAATGGCAGAAAATTTGAGAATTTAGGTAACATTTTACGTGAATGTGTAAAAGAAAAGATCAAAAAACATTTTTTTTTTACAAAATGACTTAGAAAATACTCGAGCAGTCTCAGTTCACAGCCAAGCAAGATTAATCAAATCAAAAACAAAATTGGTCACCAAATTAACTTTAAGGTAAGAAACCATGATTGTTTTGTCTCGAGTATAACAAACCTGACAAACAAAGTGTTTATGACAATGATTTATTTAGAAAAAATATTAATTCTCAGTCTCAAAATAGTTTTTGACACAGATAATTGATGTCAGGTATGAAACATCAAAACATCACTTTTAAAATCAGTTAAAATAAACACACAACCGTGCTTTCTGATGCGCATTTTCCAGATGTTGATGGAGTGTTGATTGAGGGTCGGCATCAGGGTATTAATCCAGGGTATTGGTCGCCTCTCAACTGCAGAAGTGTAGAAGCTGTCATAAGCTGCTTTT
This sequence comes from Platygyra sinensis, assembly GCA_019787425.1. NCBI lineage: Eukaryota > Metazoa > Cnidaria > Anthozoa > Scleractinia > Merulinidae > Platygyra > Platygyra sinensis. The sequence continues at coordinate 11,059 of JAHPZR010000962.1, read as the reverse complement.
GTTTTATCATTGTTGCAGCTGTTATTGTTTTAGGGCTAGGGGCATTGTTTCTGTTGTTTGTTCTATTGCACTCTCAAAGGGTTAAGCAAGCCATTCATGAGAGACCTTATGAGCTCTGTTACAATTGACCCCTCAACTGCGGATGCCTTTACTGGACATAATCAACTTACGTGAATCTAGGCCTTTCAAGGTGTTAAAGCTACAGGTAGTTGCCATATTACCAAATTGCATCCATAGACATTTTCAGCTATAGATATGACCAAAAGATTTAAAGATATGCATGATTAAGCTTAATTAGAATTTCCTGTGGGAATTTTAGGGAGTTTCCCTTCTGTGGGGGAGGTACACTGTATGGATAATGTGTCTCATCTTGGTATAACTGATATTATTCTTCAATTCAGGTTGTCCAATTTTCTTTTTTAGGGTGGAACAATTCTAGGTAGCCCAGATGAGGTGCTTGATCTTGGAGACACAGAGGTTACCCGAGATGTTTTTATGGATTTCTTAAGTGGAATTGAACAACAAAATTTTAGGTTTGTCACTAAAACCCCAGGGGTGGGGGGTCTTCCAGATTTCAAGTGACAGTGATGATAGAAGGATTGTTTGGGTTTGAAATTTTCAATGTCTGGGGGGGGGGGGGGTGGGGAGGTTTGGCCATGGGTAGGGGAATTTTCGCAAGTGTTTTGGGGAGAGCTTGATTTAAGTACTAGGAATTTTTCGGGTATTCAGAACAATATGAAGATTCATGATAGTTCCCAGATGGTGTGACGGATAAACAAACACAAGTATTTCATCACTAATGTTTCTATTTTCCTGTTATATCATTTAATGCTTTCTGGAAATTTTCATGCCTTTGGAAAATTAGCACAGTGTTTTATTTAAATTTATGGTTCAATTGTGGCCAAGGGATTTTTGAATTTATTTGATGCTTGGATTTTTTGCGGGGTTTGATTTCTACCTCCGTTTGATCCCTGTCACCTGAAATCCGGCATACCCCCTGGGACCTGAAAACTATCATTTAAGGTGGCTCCCTAGAGTAATACCAACACCCTCCCTATACAGTGTAGAGCATGAGTTATAAAAGGGAACTAAGTTAATTTCTCTTAAAGTTTACCCTGTAAAGCGGCCTTCACATGGCAAACTAAAGTTGGCAAACTCGTGTTGGCAAACTCAAGTTGATGTCTGTGAACGGCACAAAAACAGTAGGCAAACAAGTTGGCAAACTGTTGGCGACAAACAGAACTTGCCTCTATACTCGCCAATTTTTTCGTGTTGGTAAACTTGTATCTGACGTGTGAACGGTTGGCCAACATGTGTTGGTAATTTTCAACCAATCAAAACAAGCTCTATTCACATGATTTATTTGCGTGACACTTCACAAAATTTGATAATAGTTCCACTTTAATTTAATATGTATTATTTAACAAATAAAGAAGCCTAAGCCATGTATTACACTGTGATAAAACACGACAGGCATTTGAGAACATGAGGGAAATGTAGAAAACACAGACCGCAGGCGAGTGTTTTCTACATTTCTCGAGTGTTCTCAAATGACTGGAGTGTTTTCTCACTGTGTAATACACGGCTTAGGCTTCTTCATTTGCTTTATGATATAGATTTTACGCGTGCAAAACAATAAAACACGCTTTTTCTATGTTTTATACTCTGATAAAACATAGGTTTTTGACCAATCAGAGCGCGCCCAGGGTCCTATCTATGTTATAATTCTATGTAAAACTACAGTAGATCTATGTAATTTGTTGTTGTTGTTGTTCTTTCTCAGAGGTGACAATTACCACCTGTTTGAACACAACTGCAATAGCTTCTCTTCAGAAGTTGCCATGTTCTTGACAGGCAATAGGATACCTCAACATATTCAGGATCTTCCCTCAGAAGTTCTCAGCACGTAAGCTTTTATTTGTACAGTACACATATGACAGTCGTTTTGCAGTACTTTGGTTTTGTTAGATAGCCCTGGTGAAAATCTTTTTAAGATCCTCAAAGATCCTTGAAGATCTCAATGAGGATCTTTTAAGATCTTACTGCGGATCTTCAGCAAGATCCTCAAGGATCTTTGCAAAGATCCTCAAAGATCCTCAAAGATCCTCAAAGATCTTCAATATTCTTGCCAAAGATCTTCAAGGATCCTCAAACTTCTTGCCAAGATCCTCAAGGATCTTCAAGGATCCTAAAAAGATCCTTCCAAGATCTTCAAGGTTCTTGAAGGATCCTTGAAGGTCTTTCAAAGATCCTTATCTATTCCTATCAAGATCCTCAAGGATCCTTAAAGAGAAAGCCAAAGTCCTACACAGATCTTCAAGGATCCTTGTAATTTCTTGTCAGTATCCTCAAAGATCTTTCAAGATCCCCAATATTTTTGCCAAGATCCTCAAGTATCCTCAATCTTCTTGCCAAGATCCTCAAGGATCTTCACGGATCCTAAAAAGATCCTGCCATGATCTTCAAGGTTCTTGAAGGATCCTTGAAGGTCTTTCAAAGATCTTTATCTATTCCTATCAAGATCTTCAAGGATCCTTATAATTCTCCTCAAAGATCTTTCAAGATCCCCAATTCCTTTAATTTTTATTAAAGGCTCCTTAACGATCTCCAATGGTTCTGTAAATTTATTTAGGACAGTCACTTGTCTGCATTTAATCTCACCCTTAGAGGCCTTGAGACAATAAAACTGTGAACTGCCAGATGTACAGTAAGGGTTTAACAATGTAAAAGGTGCATGCAGGATTTTCTGCTGAGATCTGCAATTTTACATTAAGAGCTATCACAAAAGACTTCATGAAAAAACATTTGCTTGTGTATAAAGAAATACTTTTATTATTACTAGGAGAAATATCTAAAATTATATACAGTGATGAAATTCTTAGCAAATCCAGGAAAAATGCTCAAAGGTGAAAACTAAACATCACTAGCATTCCCATTTGCTAAGTATAAATAATCCAAAATTCATCAATCAGTCTTAATAAAAACTAAAATCATGTTTATAGTTAATAGAGAACTCCGAAATGGCCTATTGCACCACTACAAGTAGATAATAATTAACAATTATTCTTTGAAATCGAGGTAAATATTCTGCCACTATTCACCGAGATTGAGAAGAATAATTGTTTTTATTAGTATATACACAGGAAGTGATCTCAACAACATTTTCAGACGGAAACCATTAAAAATCGATTTAATTGACCTCTCAATTCATGCGTGGAAAACGTGCAAGTGGCACAAAGCATGTGCGAATTCGCGAAACTATTTACAGAATCTTTGAACATGGAAAATCTATAGTTAATATTCGAAAAAACCTCGTGACAGTCTAGAATAATGGTCCTTAGACACCGTTCAAATCAGTGTGAATCAAAAGTGTGCTTTATTCAAAAGTATGCTTTATTTTTGTTTGGCGTACGCATTATTCACTCGGTAGGGGGTGAATAATGCTCATTAGCCAGAGATAGCGAACCAATCAGATTGCTTAAAACACCAAGATCACTGAGTGTGTATATGCTAATACTACATGAATCACAGAGACATAAAAGAGACTTTAAAATAAACATGAAACAGGTTTAAAATAGTTTTAAATAGACAAAATAGGGTTAAAATAGTCTTACAATAGCCTTTTAATAGGGTTAAAAATAGCTATAAAATAGGGCACATGAGAGCCACATTTAGCCATTGAACAAAATACAATGACTCGCCAACATTAACCTCCCAATATTTACACTTGATGAAAATCACTAAGATTTTTTGAGAGCCCACAAGAGATTAAAGACCAGCTGGAACATGTTGTTTCTGTTGATGATTTATTTCATTTGCTAAAATCGAAGGGTTTATTTGTGTCATACAGAATTAAGCTTATACTGACATCTTTGTACAAAATTCAAAGTTTCAAGTTTCGCACTCAAGTCAAGGCTACTACACTGCATTTTCCATGCAGTCCAACAGATAATAATTGAAATATATATATATACATAAGTCTTATATAGTGAAAGTGTCATTGCCCATGTTTGTGAATTGTTTTCCACTTAGCTTTACAACAATGAAGTTCCATGTACTTCAAGCTTTTCTGCTTCAATAACTAGAAAAGATAGGCACACAACAATTACATGCATGTAAGCGACATGTGATTAAAATCATATCATAAGTTCATGTTGTGTTTCCACTTTGAAGTTCCCTGATGGCAACTGCTCATAAAAACAGAAACACACGTTCAGATCGACTTCTACAGAAAAGCTGATTATAGACAAGAAGAAAGACCCAAGAGAGACATGTACAAAGGTAGATCCAAAACGGCCAAGATCGAGTTTAGTGATGAGCTTACATTGTAAATATCATTGGAGTACAGATCATCAAAAACACTATTTTAAGTCTAAAACTAGACGCCTTATGATTCTTTATACTTACAATCTCTTGTAGAACCAATAAATCCAGATTTTATGGCTTTCAAACATCTTCAAACTGTCCTTCGAACTTCGTTCAGTGACCGTTGAAACAAGCGCCTTTCTCGGAATATTGCATCATGGGTTATAGCAAACTCGTCCCCAGGGTCTTATCAACATTCAAATCCAAGATGGCGGTTCATGCGGTCCACCGAAAACTCGGCTTTTTACTGGCTTTTTACTGGCTTTTTACTGAATTTAAAGGCCTGACACAGGCTGGAGAGTGTTCAGACATCATTTGAAGAAGAGTATATTTAGTATCCCAAGAAATTATTCCTATAGAGTTAAAACTATCTACTTGTGAGAAGCATGGAATGCATGGTAGTGTTTATGAAGAAGTCTCATGTGGCAAGTGATTGTCATCTCTTTCTCATTCAACCTGTGTGTTCCTTAAGGTACATTAGAATTCAGAATGCATATTTTCTCATGGAAAATTGCTTACCACAAGATTTTTGAATTAAGTTTGACGAAATATCACCGTCTTAATCAGTTGTCGCTCCAAAAGTGAACGTAATTGAGTTTGTTTCTCCTGTATGATACATTAGGGGAACTATGGAGCGAATCTGTTTTTGAACCCTATCTTTACATTGTAATGTACGAGTCTGAGTCAGACCTGTTGTAGATTTGTAATAAACTGTAACAACAATTATAAATGGTTATAAATGGTTCTAAGGTGTTCTAATTATATCAGCTGACAAGCTGATAACATGCACTACTTTGAACAAGGTACACTGTAAAGTCATACCTGCTGGAAAATCTGACTTACTCTGCAAGATCTTCAACAAGGATATTGAGAATCCTAGGAAAGATCCCGTTGACTCTTACCAAGGATCTTAGCAAAGACCTTTGCAATATCCTTGAAAAGATTCCTCAAAGATCTTTGAAAGATCCTCATATAATCCTCAAGGATCTTGAAGGATCCTAGCAAAGATCCTTTTAGGACCTTACCAAGGATCCTTGTAAGATCTTGATAAAATCCTTGAAGATCCTGAAGGATCTTAGCAAAGACCTTTGCAAGATCCTTGCAAAGATTCCTCAAAGATCTTTGAAAGATCCTCATATAATCCTTAAGGATCTTGAAGGATCCTAGCAAAGATCCTTTTGGGATCTTACCAAGGATCTTTGCAAGATCTTGATAAGATCCTTGAAGATCCGGAAGGATCTTAGCAAAGATCTTTGCAAAATCCTTGAAAAGATTCCTCAAAGATCTTTCAAAGATCCTTATGGAATCCTCAAGGATCTTGAAGGATCTTACCAAAGATCCTTATGGGATCTTACCAAGGATCCTTGCAAGATCTTGATAAAATCCTTGAAGATCCTGAAGGATCTTAGCAAAGATCTTTTAAAGATCCTTGCAAAGATTCCTCAAAGATCTTCGAAAAATCTTCACAGAATCCTCAAGGATCTTAAAGGATCCTAGCAAAGATCCTTGAAAGATCTTTCCATTAAAGATCTTTGAATTTCTTTGAAAGATCTTTAAAGATCTTTAAAGGATCCTTAAAAGATCCTTGTCTTTAAGGATCTTTGGCAGGTCCTTGAAGATCTTTAAAGATCCTCAAAGATCCTGTCAGGATTTTCACCAGGGAGGTTTTACATAGGCTCGATTACCAGTCGCTGTTTGGGAAAGGAGCCTGTGCTCGGGGAGGGACACAGACCTGACATGAGGGAGTGGCAGAAATCAAGGTAGGGTTTTACAGTGCAACTTTGGGAACTGGGTTACTTTGAATTGAGTTAACCAATCAGAGCATTGCTTGAGAACAAAGGATAGCCACCTAATGTATATGAACCAGTCCAACATTAAAGAATTCAAGTAAATTAATTTTATTGTTTTGTACCAAAATATTATTCGAAACCCAACAGAAGTATAATTGCATTCCTCTCAGGAATCTTTCACATTTATTGGTTTGTTAGTTTTGATCCTAAATCTTGTTTACTTTTCAACACTTTTGCTTCTTTTGTTGCAAAACATTTTTCAATCTAGATTAATTTTGTAGCTTTGAGTGAAATTTAATATGTTATAATTCACTGACTGAAGGACTGAATCTGAAGAGTGTACAATCAATAGAGACAGCCCGATAGTATTTATATATTTGTGCCAAACATAACTTATTTGTTCTTAACTTACAATTTTGCTTAAATGGTTAGTTTTCTTGTAGATAGGCCTGTCAAGAAGTCATTCTCTAAAATGTCAATAGTATTTTACAACTCTCTTTTATAGATGTGTTCAGCATTTGAAGGGTGGTCCAGTATGCCAGTATGCCACGTACCCTTAACATTAATTACCATGCATCTTGTTTATTTAGTTCTAAGAAATGCTATAAATTTACAAAGTGCTTTAATACTGCAAATGCTGTATTTTGGATCTGAAGTTTTTTGATCTGATTATTACGGTGCCATATTTTTTAAGCCAAGTGCTTAAAAAATAACTTCAGTCAGTAATATAACCTTCTTAAATTTTCAGTTCCTTCGGTCAGATGATAAGACCCATGATTGACTCGATATCAGTAAGACCATCTGGAGGGACATCAATATCAGGCTCATCATCAAGAGGCCCAGAAACAATATTTGAACCAAGAGATACCCCTCCTACACAGATGGGACTGAGAGATCAGCCTGAGGGCTGGTGGGTATTGATACAGAACAGTGTAGTACTTAGCAGTCCTTACATTGTAGTTGCAATTCAATTATAGTCACTATAAAAACTTAATTATTGACTTTAATTGCTGAAAATTGCCGTCTGCAGGTTTTTTCAAGCTCTGAGAGGTGTAAATAATCGTTTATGGGCTGTTACTGAATGATTATAATTACTAAGTATCACATGATTATAAAGATTTTGTTTTACCACAAAACTCAGGGAAGAAATACACATGATTGCATGTTTGCTCAAAACATACCGCTTACTTTGGGATGAAGAAATAAGTGCTTTTTATTAAGCAACATTTGCTCATATCAGATTAGCTTTTTTCGTCACTAATATTCATCAACTACTTATTCTTTTTCCTCTCAATGTCAGTGAAAGTGTTGTGCTGAGGAAGCCTAATGTATACAAGGAAATTGCAGATGTAAGTAAGTTTATTTGTGCATGCATTATTACTAGTGGATCTTAAAAATAGGCGTAATGGTACCTTGCTTATGATGGTTGTTATTGATTATTTAAAATTTTATAAGTTCAATTTAGTCAAACAATAGTGCAGGTTATGTAAAAAATGTTGGTTATTAAGTGTTCATTATGGCATTAAATACATGTACAGCTGCAGAAGAATGCAGATTGTGTAAAATTCTCACTTACAAGTCTAGTTCCTCCAATGTGAATCCCTTGAGTTTCACTTTCATATCTGTACTACCTTCTTGTCCTTAATTCCCCTGGGGAACTCCCATACAAAAAGGACGGGGTTGCTGGTTGACAATTTTGAAAATAATCCTGAAGAGGAACCAAGATCTAGGTTTGTGGGCATGTCTTGAAAATTATTTTTTTCCCCTAGAAGATACCGGTACTAATAATTATTCTTACATCACACGTTTCATCTTCTGTCATTTTTTTGCTTAATATCCTAAAAGTTACTGCATAAGCTCATGCTATGGACCTTTTGAGGCTGATCACCCCAAGGGTTAACAAAACCACTTTAATTTATAATGCTGAAAGGTACAAGGAGCCCCCCTGTCCAACCTCTGCCCTTTTTATAAGGGAGTCCCCCTGGGGCTTATTTGGAAGATGCTAAACTCCAATCATAAGAGTACATTGAATATAGCTAACAGGAAAATAACATTTGCTTAATATCTCTTTTCTGACCAGGTACCACTCGCTATTACTGATCTTAAAGAAAGCCTACAAAAAATAGAATTTACAGATGAAGATCTAATTCACCTTGATGAGCTAAAAAAATGTTTTGAAAATGATAATCTTCCTGAAGTAAAAGAAAGCCAAATACAACTGCTTGGTAAGTTAACATAGGTGTCTTGCATAAACTGAATAAACGTCATCAGAACAATAAATTGATGACGTTTATTTGGCCAAGCTACATAATTTTTATATGTTCACTTTGCTTGGAAAATAGTTCATTCAGATTTCCCTTGATTTCACACCCATAGCCACGTGCACATCTCCATCGATACTCACGAACGTCAACTTGGATAACTTTTGGGTATAGATTAATTTATATTTGTAGTTAAAGCCCAAAGGTGTTGTCTCTCATACATGGGCTCTATACATACATGTGTATGTGTGACCTCAAAGGTCGTGGTTTTTCAGTCATTTTGGTCAGAGATAGGGTATCAACTTTGGCCATTTTGGTCTCAAATATAATATGGTTTTTGTACTGCAGCCTTGAATTGGGTAAACTATGTTTTTTTTTTCTAAGAGGCTACGGTGTCGTCATCATCCATAAGACCATTAACAGGAGCCCTTTGCAATGTCTTTAACATCGGGCTGAACTAGGGAACTAATTATAAGGCAGATCTGAAATAGCTGAGGTACTAAGTGACAAGTATCATATTACTGAGTGTATCATGTTTATCGATGACTTGAGGACAGATCTTTTCTTTTAACAGATCAACTACTTGAAAAACATTTGACGCAGGAGGGGAATCATGTTCTACATCTCACTTTACAACTTTTGCAAGTGCTATTGTTATGTGAGAAATTATTTTCTACTTCTACTGGTGAGTTCAGCTTAGATGTAGCGGAGCAGTGATGGCGTAGTGGTGAGAGCGCTTGCTCCCACCAATATGTCCCGGGTTCGATTCCCGGCCCGGTGTCATATGTGGGTTGAGTTTGTTGTTGGTTCTCTTCCTTGCTCCGAGAGGTTTTTCTCCGGGTACTCCGGTTTAATCCCCTCTCCTCAAAAAGCAGCATTCCCAAATTCCAATTCGATCTAGAATTGTCAAGCACTTTATCATGAGCCTCTGGCTCGGGTGATTTTTTTTTTTTTTTTTTTTTTTTGCAACAAGCTACATTTTATTCGGCAATTACTGACATTACCTACAATATTAAGTGACTATAACGTACAGTGAATCCTAACATAACTTACACTACTAACACTTTTTACAATACAAAAGTCGCCTACAAAACTTACATTTCTTACAAACTTTTTAAATGCAACACGCAAAAAACTAGACAGTTAAAAAACAACATTTTACAGTTCACACGTCTTACATTGATCATATTGGTACCGAGAATTTAAAGAAAAGAAGACTCACTCGTCGCATGCTGTACCAATTATATAATCTATAATAATATTAATGTTTTGAAAGAAGCAAAACAAGGAGACACACAAACGAATTGAAACGAGACAAAAAAAAAAAGAAGAACCGCATCAAAGAAAATTATTATAGCTATTGGTTGCTGCTTCATGACTGATGTATCTATTTACATACATATAACTACTCCCTCATTGGCTCGGGTGATTGCGCAAGCACTCCCTGTGTTTGACATTAAATTTGCATTTACATTTTTTTTTTTTACATTTACATTTTACATGTAATCTGGCAAATTAAGAAATTAATAATATACCTGAAAAAATACTCGATTCTGATTGGCTGAGATCTAGAGCACTGCAGGCTATTACCTATCTTCCTTAATATCCTTTTTTATTGCCAATTTGCATGTATGATTTTTATAGGCGGATTGGAAAGAGTTCGAAAGTATGTTTAAACTACAAACCTTAATTTCCCTTTGGTTTGGTAGGCTTATCTCACAACTTAATAAACTTGTCATAGAGAAATCAAAGTGTTACGTTTTCTCGCGCAGCAACCAAGATTAATAATATGATCATGTCCCCTAGATAAGCCTTAACGGAGTAACTCTACGTCGCACCTGCCCAGCCCTTCATTTTTCAAGCAACTGTATGTAAAATGTGTAAAATGCCATTTACTTCAATCACAGGACTGCAAGAGATTGTGAAAAAGACCTGTAGGAATTATTCCAGCATTACATCTTGTTCGATTCAAGTTGATTGCATCAAGTTGGTCAGTTAACTATTAAATGAAGCTGCGAATAAGTTAAATATAGTTAAATGGAATTTAACATAGTTAACGACTAGGAGCTTATCTTGTTTGCAGGTGGTGTTAGTGCTTTGGGCCTTCTGCTAGCGTTTAATGTGTTATGTAGCGTTTGTGATATAGTCTGTGAATGTACAGGTTGTGGCCAGGAGGTAGTCTGGTCAGTGGCATTCTTTGTAAGCGTTGGCCAATGTTCTGGCCGTGTATTAGCGTTTGTTTAGCGTTGTTGTAGTCCACAGCGTTTGCAGCAGTCATATGGCAGTGGGAGTCCCGGGGCTGACTTTGTCCAGCGGTATTCTGGGTTAGTTCATGCGTTGTCATCCCATGTGCTTGCAGCGTGTTTATAACTCTGTTAGTGTGGCGTTTGTGGGTTTAGTAGTTTTGGTAGTTTAGCGGTTCTCGGTGTTCCCTCCCTCTCCCCCCTCCCCCCTAAATAATTTTCTCTCCACTGAGCCATCTGGCTCGAGTGTGACGGGTGCCTGAGGGGGGCATGGCGCGGGGGGCTCGTGGCTTGGTTGCGGGTCGGGCAGGCCAGTCGGGTGTTCTAGTGCCTTGGGGTTGTGATTGCGGTTGCAGCCCCCGGGTTTCTCGGGCACCTACCCTCCAATAGCGACTTGGGC
>JAHPZR010000960.1:5000-7500 GCA_019787425.1 Platygyra sinensis | reverse complement strand
ACTCGCTCCAGACCTTTCGTTCGAATACGGACCGTCGCTCGCGTTCGCAAAAAATACGACTGTTTTGCAATATTCGACAAATCCAAATGAAATCAGTCTTGCGATTAAAGGTATCCAATTCTGGGTCATGTCAAAAATAGAGAAGCAGATCTTGCTAACCCCCAGTAATAGTCTTACAGGAATTGGAAGTCGAGAAATTTTAGCACGATGGCTAGCCGATCAGTTTATTAGAAGTATCGCATTGGAATGGTTTGTTTGTTTGTTCTTTTGTTAGCCTGCGAAGCAGCCGTTTCTTTTCCTTTTCCAGGCGGAGAGATGGAGCAACTGAGCGGGTGTGCGAAGGAGTGCGCATGGGGTGTGCAAAAAATTTGGAAGAAGTGCAGAGGGACTTTCGTTTGCAATTCCGTTTCCTGCTCGTGCAGGTTTTCTTTTTTGGAACGCATGCCATTCATGCAATTTGTTTGTTTGAGTTTCACCCAGGGTTGAATTTTTGAGACGTCATTTGTGCGTGACGGTATTTATCAACGAATCGATATCATGTCTATGGACTTGTTTATTCTCGTTACGCCCCCCACTTCCATAATGTTCTGCCACTTGATCGCGCGCCACTCGGCATTCTCTCGCTTCTCCCCAGCAATGATTTTGACATACGTAGCCAAGCAAGTCAACAACAACAACAACTGCCGGACGTTTCGGTGCTTCGTATCATCCTTAACAAATTACAAATAAATAGCTATAAATATTAGCATTAAGACCAGCAATTCTAATGATTGTATATTTACTTGTAGTCAGTCAGGGTGTTTTCTCGGCTCCGCTCTTGATCGCACATTCTCATTTCACATCTTGCACAAGCACAAGTTTTTTAAGAGCCTGAAGTCAACCAGAGGTTCGGTGTTTTTTCTCTGGACATGTATTGTGGACTTTTTGTTGAAAAATGTCACACAGTGCGTTCAAAACTTCTGTGCTAAAAGCACAGAAGTTTTGAACGCACTGTCTAAAAAGCTCTTTAATAACTGCGTAGGAGGGTGGACCTCGACAAAACATTGGCGATGCTGTAAACTTTGCTTCATTGTCTTACAATCATGGAGAGAGATTTCCTGACATCCTGTCACAAAATGAACTAATATCACTACCATCCTGGCAATCTTGTAGCTGTTCTCAATTAGCAAGTAGTTTTGGAGTTGTCTTACTGCAAAAACCATGCTAGGAACGTTCTTATCCGGGGGGTACTCGCTGAAAAGTTTAGTGAGGATGTGCTGCCCACTTCTTAACCCTTTCTCTATTTCTGACCTGACCAAAATTTGACACCCAATTTATGACATTTATGACTGTTGCGGCTGCATGACGCAGTTGCCCTAAACATGTGTGAAGGACTTTTGTTGATGGTCTTATCTATAATGATGAAAATAGCTTCTTCTAAGAGTCATATCCAATAGCCCTTTTCACGGTTAGCTTTTCTCATTTGCATTACAATGAATTCTAGCGTGTATGCGAGGCAATTTCGGGCTAACTGGCAGAATAGCCCGAAATTGCCTCCATACATGCTAGAATTCATTGTAATGCAAATGAGAAAAGCTAACCGTGAAAAGGGCTATTGGATATGACTCTTAGAAGAAGCTATTTTCATCATTATAGATAAGACCATCAACAAAAGTCCTTCACACATGTTTAGGGCAACTGCGTCATGCAGCCGCAACAGTCATAAATGTCATAAATTGGGTGTCAAATTTTGGTCAGGTCAGAAATAGAGAAAGGGTTAAGAAGTGGGCAGCACATCCTCACTAAACTTTTCAGCGAGTACCCCCCGGATAAGAACGTTCCTAGCATGGTTTTTGCAGTAAGACAACTCCAAAACTACTTGCTAATGAGAACAGCTACAAGATTGCCAGGATGGTAGTGGATATTAGTTCATTTTGTGACAGGATGTCAGGAAATCTCTCTCCATGATTGTAAGACAATGAAGCAAGTTTACAGCATCGCCAATGTTTTGTCGAGGTCCACCCTCCTACGCAGTTATTAAAGAGCTTTTTAGACAGTGCGTTCAAAACTTCTGTGCTTTTAGCACAGAAGTTTTGAACGCACTGTGTGACATTTTTCAACAAAAAGTCCACAATACATGTCCAGAGAAAAAACACCGAACCTCTGGTTGACTTCAGGCTCTTAAAAAACTTGTGCTTGTGCAAGATGTGAAATGAGAATGTGCGATCAAGAGCGGAGCCGAGAAAACACCCATGACTGACTACAAGTAAATATACAATCATTAGAATTGCTGGTCTTAATGCTAATATTTATAGCTATTTATTTGTAATTTGTTAAGGATGATACGAAGCACCGAAACGTCCGGCAGTTGTTGTTGTTGTTACTTGCTTGGCTACGTATGTCAAAATCATTGCTGGGGAGAAGCGAGAGAATGCCGAGTGGCGCGCGATCAAGTGGCAGAACATTATGGAAGTGGGGGGCGTAACGAGAATAAACAAGTCCATAGACATGATATCGATTC
>JAHPZR010000959.1:25000-47916 GCA_019787425.1 Platygyra sinensis | reverse complement strand
AAATTGCCTCGCATCTACGTTGAATTATATTGTAATGCAAATGAGGAAAATTAACCGTGAATTGGACTAATCGTGGTTTTCACGTCACGCAAGTAAGCTTAATTATCACGCACATATTAGTCTGTCAGGACGTAAAATGCTCACACTGTAGCCATGATTTTTGCTCGTTTAGCGTTGAATAAATCTTTTCTGTCCGCTATAACAATACATGTAGACCAAATCAAAACCCTTTTAAAAATTTTGCTCCATGGCATCAGCTTAATGAAATTTAAAAGCCTCCGCGGAACTGTTCACTCAAAATCAAACTACTATTTTTTAAAGTTCTCTCACTACACGCACTACACGGACATATCAAAACGATCAAAAGGGCAGCATTTACTACTTATTAGGTATATAAGTGCAGTACTACTATAACTTGACCGATGTCCGAGGAATCCGTCTGTACAAGAGAAAATTACTGAGGTGAGAGAACACATCGCCGTGCCCTATGATAACCTATTCTCGATCGCGTCACGCTGTCCAAGTTACTTTTAGTCTCGGTCCCATGATCACGCAGGCAATGGCCAACGGTCGTCAGGTTGTGTCCATCTAAATAAAAAATTGAAAATTTAGCGGGTTAAGAGAAAAAAATCTTGTTTGCACTGCCGTACTGTTAGCATTGGAAATCATTTTCAGAGTCGGGCAGGAAGATTGTACGTGCTTCTCCGAAGCCGTAAAATAGAATGTCGTGCCATTTCCCTGCATGAATCATGAATGATTAACACAAAGTGCCAAGACTCGAATAGCCTGTGTGACAGGCCGTAGAAAGGGAGGGAGGAAAGTCAAAATGAGCGCGGGAGGGAAAAGATACCCTACCGCGATCATCCCGCGTCCGATCTTCTTGCGCTTCACGCGCTCGTCTTTCCCCTTTACCTCCCCTTCGGAAGCCTGCCTCGCAGGCTAAGATTCGAATTTCTAACCTGCTTGAAAGTCGTTTCTCGGAAAGTACCGAACGGATAGAAACGAAAAGTATCTTTTTCGAAAGGTACTTTAAAGCACAAGACAGCTGAAATATTTGTTTCGCGTTTGTTAGAACGTTCGCTCCAAAAACTTGTTTATATATATATACATATTTAATTTCGGAAGTGCTGTGTAATATTTACCAGGTTTGCCTGACCACTTCGAGAAAAGGTGCTTCTCCAGACTTACTGCAACACTTGGATCAAGAGATGTCTCTTTGAAGAGCATTTCCAAAACGCCAGACAGGAAAATTATCTTCTATTTCAAGTCATTTTCTCCACTGTGTGGCATCCGGCACATAAAAGAGAGAAAGTAAGATTTGGCGCAAGGCGGGCGAAAAAGACAATGACCCTTTCCGCGGCTCGCGATTTTGCTGCTCGCTGCTCGACCAGTCACTTCGCATTCACCAATTCTCGTTACGAATTTTATCAAACTCGAAGAAAAAGACTGCTCTCTGTTGCTAATAAACCCTATACGAGCTTCTCTGGCACGGAGCAGTTCAAAATTCGCCTCATTAAGACAGAAAAGGAGTTTAAAAGTATCATCATAAATGCCATGGTGAAGGAAGGTTGGGGTCCGGGTTTACAAAATGCTGAATATTTCATGGCTTGTGATCCAACAGCAGGGTTTGTTGGCGAGTTGAACGGGAAACCTATTTGTTGTGCTACAATGGCAAAATATGGTAAGAGCTTTGCTTTCGCTGGTTCCTACATCGTGGGCAAGAAATACAGAGGAAAGGGATACGGCAAGAAGATATATGACGTCGCTATGGCAAGTGCGAAGCATTTTCCCAGCATTGGAACAATTGCGGGCCTGCCGCGCGAGGAAATGAACAAACACAATGGATTTCGTAGTGTCTTTTATGGAGCATTCTTCGTCTTTAATATTCAAACAAGCATAGCCTGCTTCTCTGAGACGTCGAAGAGATGTTATGTAAAAGTCAAACGCATTGAAGACGTGGATATGCAAGCGTTATTCATGTATGACGCCCCACAGTGTTTGGCTTTGAACGACACGCTTTCCCGCCAGTCCAAATGGTTTCGCATGATTGGCAGCCACGCGCGCGTAGCAATCGATAGTGAAGGTATTTAACAATTATCCTGCGAAATCGCGCGGTATATCGTCTGATACTTAGCCGATGAGGCCGTAGGCCGAGTCGGCTAAATTCAGACGATATTCCGCGAGATTGAGCAGGATAATTGTTTTATTATTCAACAAATTGATAACAAAATTGATTTCCAAGCTCGTAACATTTTTAAACCTTTCTGTCGACATTTTTTCACTTCACTTTTTCTTCCCTCGTACGAAGCTACGTATATCGCCGGTTATTATTCAGCAAATTGTAACACTATCCAAATATGGTCATGATGCTCTCGATATCTGTCATCCGTAGGTAACAGATATCCGGCGATATACGTGGCTTCGTACGTGGGAAGAAAAAGTGAAGTGAAAAAATGTCGACAGAAAGGTTTAAAAATGTTACGAGCTTGGAAATCAATTTTGTTATCAATTTGTTGAATAATAAAACAATTATCCTGCTCAATCTCGCGGAATATCGTCTGATTTTAGCTGATGAGGCCGTAGGCCGTGGGTTTATCTAGTAACTGTTTTTATCTCGGTATGCTAGAGATGCAGGGTTATTTATTTATGTATACAGTAAGCGGAAAACACATTTGTTAGGTAGTGTGAAGACGTTTTTCTGGGTTTGGTTAAACGCAAGCAAAATGGAGTGCTTACATCGGAAGCAAACCTAAGCGCGGGATGATATCATACTGCGGAAAGGGGGTCACAGAGTCTACTTGTCAAGTACTTTCCGGAGTGTTAAGTTACACGCCACTGATTACATATTCATTTCGGAACATGTATATACATCGGCAAAACGAATGAGCCCCAGCTCCACGCTTTCAAAAAGAATTTATACGAACAATATTATTTTGATCCATAGGCGAGGTTAAACTTCGTTTCCCTAAATATATTTATAGCATTTACATATAAACAGTACAATGTAGATGACATGGGTATACACGAAATACGTGCATAGACAAATTCTCTAACCTTTCTGCTTAGACTTTTAAAACTTCGTGTTTGTCATTTCTGCTTGATTCACGATCGCGTCTACATACACGATGAGATTTTAGTTCATGCTTCTCTCGATTAACATTAGATAGCTCAGTTGATATAGCATGTTCCTCGATGAAAGCTTGGTTCACTCATAAATGTTCCCTCATAAAGCTGCATAAAGAGATCTCTCGTACTAAAGTTTTGCGGACCAACCGGTTCCGAAAGCGGCCCTAATCTTTTAGTGTGGGTGTACTGCGAATGCTGTGTGAATATTTGGTATCCGTTTTGAGCGTATTATACACAGTATTTGTGCCGATCCTTCACCGCATAAACTTTTCTTCGTCCGCCATTACACCATGCCATGTGCTCCTCAGAGTCAAATCGTCGCGCATGCGTGTTAAGGACTTCAGTGCAAACTGTGGCTGAACGAAAAAAAAAAACTAAGCCGAAATTTCAACTCGGGCGTTTCCTTTGGAAAGCCCGAGTAAATATCTGTTACCTACGGATGACAGATATCGAGAGCATCATGACCATATTTGGATAGTGTTACAATTTGTTGAATAATAACGTGAGTTATACGGTTGCAAGACCAACGTTTATCAAAGAAAGTAACAAGATGGCCCACTTTATGCAGATTCAGATGCAGTTGCAGAGAAATTGTTGAAAGCCGCAGTGTTCGAGGAGCTTCTTCGGCAAGAAAAACGTGCTCTTGTGGTCTGCATTGACGCCCCTACAGAGAAGGCATCAAAACTGTGCGAAAGGCTTCAAGGAAAGAGATCGTTTGAGTTGGTGTACATGGTCATGTAAAGGCTTTATTTAACGAGAGTAGCACTAAAATAGTATAAAAATACTAGTAACAAACCAGTGGCCCTTTTAACACTAAGATACAGTAAAAATATTGAAACCATAGCATGATTTTAAAAATTTAAGATAGTATAAAAAATTACAGAAAAAATTACAGAGTAAAATGAGTTAAAACCTGTTGGTTATTAAAAATGTTCTTCCAAAGCGATTCTTGAAACTACTTAAAGTGGCCAGTTTACAGGTTGTCAATGGCAAACTGTTCCACAATTTACAAGTAGTCACTGTAAAAGTTATTCCTCCTTCTTTTTGACGTTTGACAATGGGACAAGCTAAATTAAAATTTGCATATCTGGTTTGCGGCGATGTGTTCTCTCACCTCAGTAATTTTCTCTTGTACAGACGGATTCCTCGGACATCGGTCAAGTTATAGTAGTACTGCACTTATATACCTAATAAGTAGTAAATGCTGCCCTTTTGATCGTTTTGATATGTCCGTGTAGTGCGTGTAGTGAGAGAACTTTAAAAAATAGTAGTTTGATTTTGAGTGAACAGTTCCGCGGAGGCTTTTAAATTTCATTAAGCTGATGCCATGGAGCAAAAATTTTTAAAAGGGTTTTGATTTGGTCTACATGTATTGTTATAGCGGACAGAAAAGATTTATTCAACGCTAAACGAGCAAAAATCATGGCTACAGTGTGAGCATTTTACGTCCTGACAGACTAATATGTGCGTGATAATTAAGCTTACTTGCGTGACGTGAAAACCACGATTAGTCCAATTCACGGTTAATTTTCCTCATTTGCATTACAATATAATTCAACGTAGATGCGAGGCAATTTCGGGCTAAAATAACAAAATAGCCCGAATTGCCTCACATGATACATGCTAGATTTCTTTGTAATGCAAATAAGCAGAGTTAACCGTGCAAAGGGCTTTTGCATACAGTACGGCGGACAGTCACGTGACAGCCAAGTTTTTCTTACATCGATTCTTATGTATGGAGCTCTGCTATAAATAGATAATAGGTCAGAAATAGGTTTTTCAGTGGCCATTTAAAGTTCTATTTGTTTCAAATGGCTATTATGGGATGCTCAGGGGACAAATACATATTTTTTTTTTTTTTTTTTTTTTACAATAACATTTATTTTATTATTTTTTTTTGAGACACACATTGCTTAGATTACTAACTAAATAAATTGCGACTTACACTACTAACAATGCTCATGCAGTAATTTACACTTCTTACAATACTTGTTACTTACGCCACTTACAATACTAACGCTTATACTACTTGCATTACTTACAATACAATACGTCTACTAACTCTACTGACAATACGAAGACTTACACTACTTACAATATTTACAAAATAATTAGATTACTTACTAGTTTATGATTATGATTATCGCTTACATTCGCTGAAGCAATACACACACACGTACACAGTACAGATACAAGACTAAAGCAAAGCAGCCCACGTTTCTTTAAATTGATCAAGTACTTTGTTTTTAACAGCCAAAGTGCGAATAATACCGAGTTTGTCTTTCAGGCGCAAAAGAAAGCTATCAAAGTCCAAGGAGCCAACGCGCATGCTTGAAACAAAAATATGATATTTTGCAATTATTAGAGAGTAGTTGAGGGCTATAAAGTTAATTGAGCTACAGTTTTGATGCCAACCGTATAAGATTACTTTTTCTGATAAAACGATATTTTGGTGAAACGTTATCTGCCACCAGCCGGTAAAAAGGTCCCAAAAATTTATTGACTCACGGCATGTGATCAGCAGGTGAGGCAATGACTGGCTTTCTAAGTTACATAAAGGGCATTTATCCAAGTCCGACAAACCAGCGCGAAACAAACTGGATTGTGTGGGTAAAATGCCGTGGATGATTTTCAGTTGAAACATTATAAGTTTTGCTTCTTTTAAGATGCGAAATGGTAGCAAGTAAACATCTTGAATGTCTTCTTTAGTAATACCATGACTTAGAATTCTGGGTTCCGCTGTGGGTGGAAGGTACCTTTTTTGAAGTAGTTTTGAATACGCTAACTTTGTGGAGAAATGTTGTTCAGATATTGGGGCTGCAGGTGCTAACCCGTTGGCGGGGGCGGCGTTATTGCGAAGAGATGATTTCCAAGTTTTTGGAATGGCATTTATAAGGCCATAGTATATTGTAAACGGGCATTGCACAAGAAATTTTTCTTTAAACCCTGTTAGAGACAAAAAGTTAAAGTCAGCGCTGAGCAGATCTTGGATGTAGATGATGCCTTTATTATACCATTCGTTAATAAAGATTGTCTTTCCGTCCAGCCGAATGTTGCGATTATTCCAGATTATTTGATCATATACGGGTATTTCTCTGCTATCAGATGAATACTTGAATTCTTGCCAATAACATAAAACCGTGCGGTAAAATTCCGGGAGTTGTTCTAAGTTGAGTGCCTTTACGTCGTAGTCGCAATTAATCAGGAAATCAATACCACCAAACTGCCTGACTGCGTAGTTTAAGATAGTTTTCCACGAAGCATCACCACCTTCTGCAATGCGTTTAATCCAAGCTATTTTCAAGGCGCGTTCCATGATTTCGAAGTCAATCATTTTCAAGCCACCACACTTCTTTTCCGCGATAATCGTTTTTCTCTTAATTTTTGGGGTTTTTCCCTCCCAGATAAAGCTAAAAATAATTTTGTTAATAGTGTCTATAAGCGGCTTCGAGATTGTCAAAAGCGAAGTGCTGTATACAAGTTTGGCTAGACCTAGTGTTTTGACGATGTTTATCCTGCCAATGAGAGTGAGGTTTCTCCTTTTCCAGCTGTGTAGAGTTTGTTCTAGGTTGGACACCTTTTCTTCAAAGTTTAGCTTATTAGCAAGTACAGGGTCATACGAGAAGTGAACACCTAGGGCGCAAATTGAGTTATGGGGCCATTTGAAACCGAAAGGCTTTTCATTGCAATTTCTCCAAGAACCTAGCCACATTGCTTCGGTTTTATGCTTGTTAACCTCTAAGCCGCTGATATTCTTGAATTCGCTTAAGAGCTTTAGTAATTGTGAAACGGAATCGAGATCGCGCACCAGTACCGTGGTGTCGTCTGCATACTGTGTAATTTTTATTTCTTTCTGGCCCACCTGAATACCTCTGATGGTTGGATCTTTTTGTAGAGCATTGGAGAGGAGCTCAATTCCAATAACAAAGAGTAGACCCGACAAAGGGCAACCTTGTCTGACACCTCTTTCCAGAAGAAAAAAGTCTGACGCGTGTCCATTATGTAAAACGCAACTAGAGGCATTGTTGTAAATGACGTCAAACCAATTTAGGATGTCAGGACCGAAATTAAACCTCTGTAACGCAGCTTTTAAGTAGTCCCATTCAATTGTGTCAAACGCTTTTCGGAAGTCTAAGAAAATTGCAATGCCGGGTTTTTCCGTCTGCTTAGTGTAAAACATAGCGTCTTGAATTAGTCGAACATTCTCTCCTATGAAACGACCTTTGATATAACCGGTTTGATTAGGGTTGATGATTTTTGGAAGAACTTTTTCTAACCTTTTCGCAATTGATTTCGTCAAAATTTTATAATCGATATTAAGCAGCGAGATGGGTCTGAGATTTTCCAGCAGGCTTTTGTCCTTGTTTTTCTTGGGAATTAACGATATGATACCGCGTCTTTGGCTAATAGAAAGCATTCCGGATTTGAAGGCGAAGTTGAAGCTTCCGATTATATCGGTACTGATTTCTGACCAAAAAAATTTATAAAACTCCGCAGAAAGACCGTCTGTGCCAGGGGACTTACAATTTTTAAATTCTTTTAAAGCTCTTAGGCATTCGTCTTCGGAGACTATGCCTTCACATGATAATTTTTCTTCTTCGCTTAAAGAGGTAACGTTTTCAGTCTCGAAAAAGGTTTCATTAGGATGCGCGAGGATTTCAGACCCCGATGCGCCTTCAAGGATAGACGCGTGTTCACAAGCTCCGCAGATACTTGAACAAAAAAAAAGCTGTTTGTTTGTGCACAAACTTTTCTTTCAAGAAAGATAGCGACTGATGGGCAAACAAGACAAAGACAAAAAGCGGCAAAGAGTGAGCAGCTCAGACGCCAAAACCGAAACCAACGAAGAAGCGATGGACTCTCAAGATGGCGCCCTCATCTCGCTGACGGTTACTGAATACCAAGTACTTATAGCAAAGATAACAAACCTAGAAGACAAACACAAAGCAAGTGATAACCGAATCTTGAACCTAGAGGCACGGCTAGATGAAGCCCAGGCAGAGTTAGACTCTCTCAAAAAGCAGCTTGGCGTAACTCTAAAAGTCGTTGACGAGACGAAAGAATCACTCGAGTTTACTCAAAAGGAACACAGCGACTTGGCAGAACGTGTTACAACGTGTGAAACAGAGCAGTCTGCCCAATGGAACGAGATTACTCATCAAAGCATTTACAACCGGCGCTGGAATCTGATATTCTACCGTGTAATGGAATCTCCTGAAGAAAACTGCGCAGCACTAGTAAAGAATGTTTTGATCCAGCAATTACACTTACCGGCAGAAATTGTTCATTCCATGAAGTTCTGCGGCGCCCACCGCCTTGGTAAACAAAACGCCAATAAAACTAGGCCCCTCATTGTGCGCTTCACTTGTCGTTCTGACAGAGAGTTAGTGTGGAAAAATCGTTTTCATTTGAAGGATTCCCCACTTGCAATGGGTGAAGATTTTCCGAAACACATTCAAGATATCAGAAGAAAAGTATTAGTTCCAGCTTTGCAAAAGATCAAGAAAGAAAATCCTCGTGTTAAAGCCTCCGTCATTGGAAACAGGCTAATTGTCAACGGCAAAAGGTATTTTCACTACGACGTTCCAAAAGAATGGCTGCCAACTATAATACCTACTGTAAATGGTTCAAGAGTCAACACGCAGCTCCAAGAAGACAACGACCACGAAGATGCCTAATTCCAGGTTCCGCCTTCGACCCGTTAGGTATGAGACAATGTCACAATCAGAACTGTCTTAGTGTGTAAAACATTGTAAATCTGATCGCGATAGTTATTGAATTTTTGCTTCTTTTAGCTTGAAGTGCACAAACATTACTAGTCATAAGAATTGTTAAGCGGAGCGCTAATCGTGTCAATACTTTTTGTTTACTATGATGCAGCTCAGCGTAGAACACGAAACCACTCTATCGTGGCGCGTTGTAGGGCCGTTTACTGAGCCTTTCTTAGTTGTCGATGTGTTGTGCTACGTAGTACCTGCTATTTTACGTCGTCCACTATGTTTTTTTAGTTACTTGTGGTTCTTATTTGTTTTTGGACAAATACATATTAATCTGCCCCCTTCCCCCCCCCCCCCCCCCCAAGTATTCCATAATTGCTATTTGAAGCAATAGAAGTCAAAAGCATCGTCGTATCTCCGAAAAGGTTTATTTCCAGCCGTTCAGTTGTGAGTTTGCGTTCCTTGGGAGGAGGATAAACAACCAGACTGCCAGAACGGCTGAAACCCCATCTTTTTTTTTTTCACATGGACCGTTTTGATTAAAACAGAAGCGGAAGAAGACAGAAACTGCATGATTCATTTTGAGAGATACGGATTAAGGTTTGTGATGGAAGATTACTCGGATATCGTTTTGCGGCGTGAAAGTAATCACCAATAATTAATCGGATCTTGCTTGCCGAAATTGTTATTTCTCGATGTTTTTTGTTCAAGTCGTCGGCCAATCACAAGGCCTCTTGTGACGACTGTGCACCGCCTCATAGTTTGCGTAAAGGGACAAAGTCAGCTTGCGCACATGCGCATTAGATACCATTTCACGGCTAATTTGTGTATCACAGTGACACGTTCCATACTGTTTTTAACCAAATATGACAAAGACAGCATCATAGGATGAGCAAAAGCTCACTCAAAAACAGGTTTTTCAGTAAACGATTGAAAATCAGGCAAAACTCTTCGAAGATTGAAGCGGAGATGAAGACGTACTTTGATTTCAAGTTGGGGCGATATCTTTTAAAGGTGAGAAAACTAGTGTTCAGATCAGTGCGGTCCGGCCAGAGTTGTCTGTGTCCTTTAATTCAGACATTTTGACACAACGGTATTTGCTCGTGTTTGGATTACTTATTTATTTTCATTGCATGTGTTTATTATTGAAAATGTCAGGTACATTCGTTTTTACAGTTCAAGCATATGCTTAAAACAATAAAGCACGTAATCGTACGCTAATCCGTTTAAAAAAAGAACTATCATTCATGTATTCAAAACTAGACTGGCAGCTAAAACAAAACTTCTCTCTCTTAAATGGAGTATATACGCAAAACATCTTCAAAACGAAGTCTAACCAAAAAATAAAAGAAGGACAGCTATGCAGAAGTACAAGGTTCAATGCAAACGGAATATCTAACAAAGAATTTCCATAATAGTTACAGCTGCGCTTAAACTACAAAATACAAAAGAAAACATTTCACCTTTCTAAAAGGATTTATGTCCCACACAGACAAAGACAGAAATGACTGACAATTTTCCCCTGGCAATTCTTCTCCTTATACTACAACAACATAAATGAACTCTTTCCTGATTTACTGTCAACAGCAAACAGTTATTTTCCGTACAAAATATAAAAGCGCACAAAGTTGCTGACATCTTGAGCGGGCGAAAATACACCAGAACTTGAGAAACGGCTTAACCAAGTTGAACCGTAGTATAACCGAACCATTTATCAAAACATGCGTCAGGGAGATCATTCATGACCATGTACACCAACTCCAGCGATCTCTTTCCTTGAAGCCTTTCACACAGTCTCGTGGCTTTCTTTGTAGGGGCGTCAATGCAGACCACAGGAGCAGGGCCCTCTAGTCGAAGCAGCTCCTCGAACACCGCTTTCAGCAACTTCTCTGCAATTGCTTCTGAATCTGCAAACAGCGGGCCAATCTTGTAACTCCCTGTGATAAACGTTGGCGGGCCACTGTATAACCCACGATAGAGCCTTCACTGTCGATGGCCACACGTGCATGACTACCAGTCATGCGAAGCCATTTGGACAAGAAAGCCATGTCGTTCAAAGCCAAACACCTGTGGTGTCGTACATGAATAACGCTTGCTTATTCACTTCTTCGAGTGCGTTTGATTTTTACGCCGGGTGATGTTATCGATGTCTCAGAGAAGCAAGCTATGGTGGTTGGAATGTTAAAGATGAAGAATGCCCCATAAAAAAGACTACGAAATCCATAACGTTTGTTAATTTCCTCCCGCTTCAGACCCGAAATTAATGCAATGCTGGGAAAATGCTCCACACTCGACATAGCAGCGTCATATATCCTCTGGCCATATCCCTTTCCTCTAAATTCTTTGCTCACGACATAAGAACCACCAAAAGCAAAGCTGTCGCCATATTTTGCCATTGTACCACAACAAATAGGTATCCCGTTCAGCTCACCAATAAACGCTGCTGTTGGATCACAAGCCATGAAACATTCAGCATCTTGTAAACCCGGTCCCCAACCTTCCTTTACCATGGCATTTATGATGATACTTTCGAACTCCTTTTCTGTCTGAATGAGGCGAATTTTGAACTGCTCCGAGCCAGACAAGCTTGTACTGGGTTTATTAGCAGCACCAAGGAGTCTTTTTCTTGGGGTTTGATAAAATCCGCGCCGAGCCGAATTGGCCGGGCTGAATGCGAGGCGACTAGTCAAACAGCGAGCAGCAAAGCCACGAGCCGTAAGGAGGGCGACAGTAGAGAAGTGGTAAGAAATAGAGGGTGTCATTTCAGCGTAATTCCTGGTAGATACAACGCAAATCGACCTGGTTGATTCAAGTCTTTTTTGTTTAAATACGCGTCTGCTGTTATTCTATATAATAGTACCCTGCAAGACAAAGATTCCCTTTCTTTTCTGCTCGGTGAGAGACGAGAGGAAAGTTCTGCTAGCAGCTATTCGATCGTTCAGATAATCAAGGTCGAATTAATTAAAAATACCGAATAGAAGGCGTTGGACAGCATGGTATTGAATGAGGCCAAGTTTTAATTTAATACGCCTGTTTTATGGTAGCTAGGTACTTCGTAGACATTACAGAAATTTCTGTATAGTTTGTCTTACAAATAAAGTCTGCCTGAAAGTCGTAAATCAAGTAGTTCGATACAATTCAGCAGAAAGCACAGGTTCCGAGCAGAGCTTGCGAGCAGAGGTTTCCTCTTGTCTCTCAAAGAGCAGGAAGAGAATTTCTGCCTAGCAGGGTAATCCAAAAGATGAGCCCAAAATCATGATTAGAAAACAGAACAGAAGCAAAACAGTAGTAAATAGCCTCGCCACTGGCTGAGAGAATTTATATTAAACGGTTGCATGACACACAACAGTAAATGATCTACATGTATAGTGAAGAACAGATCTCTTTTTCACATGGCGTGAGAGGAAATACTAACATTAAGAGTATATTGTCAATAATAGACTACCCACAATTTAGTTGAAATCTAAAATAATTAAGCCCAAGGCAGGTCAAAAGCTGTACGCGCGCCACAGTGAGCCAGATCTTCTAATAATTTTGCCAGAGATAGTGCAGTCATTGTTTTTTTTTTTTTGCGATAATGATTTTTTTGATATTTTCCTGTCATCATTTGACCACGCCAAGTGCGACTTACTTGTCCCTGCGCCGACAAAAACTTGTCCAGGGAAACAAATCTTCAAGGAAGCCAGCGCCTCAGAGCAGGAATTTTAGCGAAAACAAACAATAAGTGTTTTTTTTTTGGCATGTAAGCTGTCATTCAATTTCAAAGATCCTTAAATATATATGTTTTCGCTTCTTATTTCATTTTTCAGTGCGACTTGTTTGCGGCGCTCACAGTATTGTGTCACACGTGTCTAGTCTCGATCAGATTTCCCCTTTTGCGATATAACGTCTCGGAACCGTACGATGAGCCGGGGGGGGGGGGGGGGGTGGTGGCGCTCCCTTATTACATGGGCTATATAGGTAGGTGCGGCCTCAAAGGGTATGGTTTTTTCAGCTGGCTTGGTCATAGGGAATCGATTTAAGCTGATTTTGGCCATTTTGATCATAAATGGGGTATGGTTTTTGTACTCTAGCCTTGACATGGGTATGTTTTAAAGCCGAGAAGCCACTTTTTCGTCATTATCGAAAAGAAAATCAACAAAAGCCCTTTACAATTATTTTCACGGTCATTTAACATTGGTCTGAATTAAAGATCCAATTATAACGCAGGACGGTCTAAAACAGGATTTTCATGTTAAGGTTTCATGTAAGGTCATAAACAGGGTTTCTAATTTTTGGTCAGGTCATAAATAGGGTAGAATATATTGCAGATTTTGGTCATAATTAGGGTAAGGGTTTTGGGAAGGGGATACCTCTCCCCCTAGCGATGAGCCTGAATATGAGAGGTACAGACAGCGTGGCTTTTCTGGGGTCGCAATCAGTATAGTGATGTACAACTGCAGCAATTTCAGCATCAAAATTTTGCGCTTGAAGTGCTCGTATTTGCATGAAACTCTGCATGTGCATCGTTACCTGCAGTCAAGTTAAGAAGGTATAAATACAAAGCCAGAAACAACGCGATCTCGCGTTGATTCATAGCAACCTGTTCTGCAACAATCACTTTGCATAAAAAGAGGGAAGTACAGACAAGAAAGCCTGCGCGATATACAGTGACAAAGGGTTTTCTACTGTAGGTTAATGTCACAGGACAATTTTGTCGTCAAGTGCGACCTGAAACTGCAACGTTTTAATAGACCTCTTTAGCTTGGGCGGTTTGTTTTCCCATTGTAGAGCACGAGGTATTCTCTGGAGAATTTTTCTTTTGTCCATCTTAAAATTATTCATTCATATACACGGGACTATTTGAAAATTTGAAAGCAAGAATTCTCAAGAGTATCATCACGTGGTCTACAATGGGAAAACAAACCGCCCAAGCTAAAGAGGTTTCCGATAACTTCTGAGACAAACATTGTTGGCAACATTTTGCGACATCTCGGAAATTTTTCTCAAGTGCAACGCGGGCCTAAAGAAGAAATTTTGTAAGAATATTAGTCATATTTTTACATCGCCATTCTACAGTTTAGGCTCGATTTTCGAGCCGTTCTGTGAAGAGGATAAACAACCGGACTCCTAAAATGGCTGGAAATGGAGTCTAGGTACACTTCAGCCTTCATTTATGTTATGCACGTGCGACTCAGTAATTCAATAGAAACTCGGTTAAATGGGAACAGAGTCCCACTTTAAATTCTTTGTCGCTAGTCGGTTAACCCCATTCAGACCCTCTTTTGACAAGAGGAGCCGATTTGAGAAGTTCCTGGACGTCTCTAGTCTATATATTTAAACCTTACCGCTTCAATTGCGACCGAAGCTTTGTAAATGTGTTATGTAGATTTTGTTGGTCATTTTATTTACAATTACTGATCATTACTCGCTTGGAGAATTCGTCCACTACAATCAGAATCGCTTGGCTATTCTAAAGAAACATCGCATCTTCTCATTAGGTTGGAATGAAGCTCTTTGTCGCAGTTCGATAAATATCTCTAACGTTATACCGATGGGTGCCGCATAAATTTTTCAAGTGTCAAGCATATGCCGATTTTATAGTATGCCAAAACTCGAACAATTCGTCATCTTGCCAACCAACATAATTTTTGGAATCGCTCTTTACTTCTGAAAAAAAAAAACAACAACAACAAAGGCCATCAAAAAGTTTAGAAAAACCTTTCAGCGGAAATTCTGTGAAAATTTCAGACTGCCGGGCATTCAGTCCATTTAAGAACCTACCCTGCTGCAGGTAGTCTCCTTCGCAGCCGTTATCAGGGTCGTCACGCAACGCTTCTCCCCGCTAAGTTAGTAAGTGGGGGAGAAGCGTTGCGTGATGACCCTGATAACGGCTGCGAAGGAGACTAGGCTGCCGGGCATTTAGCCACATCGTAAAAAGATTAGTAAACGAACTCTGTTCTCAATTATTATACAGAACTGAAAAATAGTGAATAATTAACAACTATTCACCGAAGTGGAGGTGGGTAGCGCTGGATATTTACTGAACCACGAAGCGGCGAGGTAAATATCCAACGCTAGCCACCGACACTGAGGTGAATAGTTGTTTTAGTTTATACTAGAAGAGTGAAATAATATACACCGCAAAAAAATTAATTGGATGATTTATTCACTTGTCACGGATGCAAACCGGGACGCCATTTTATCTCGAGTTGCTCGACTTTCAGGGATATTCGGAGTTTGACGAGCCAATCAACGCGTTCCTTCAACGCTATCCACTGCTTTAGTATACACTAAAAAAAACTACTAAGCGGCTGGCCTACTGAATCGAGTGCAAATAAAGAAGTGGTAATCAACACTGCTTAACCGAATTGAGTGGTAGTATAACCGAACCATTTATCAAAACATGCATTAGGTAGATCATTCGTGACCATGTACACCAACTCTAACGACCTCTTTCCTTGAAGCCTTTCACACAGTTTCGAAGCCTTCTCTGTAGGGACATCAATGCAGACCACCGGAGCAGGGTCCTGTTGTCGAAGTAGCTCTTCAAACACCGCTTTCAACAACTTCTCTGCAATGGCTTCTGAATCTGCAAACAGCGGGCCAATCTTGTAACTCCCTGTGATAAACGTTATTCGGGCCACTGTATAACCCACGATAGAACCTTCACTATCAATGGCCACACGTGCGTGACCGCCGGTCACGCAAAGCCATTTGGATAAGAACGCGTGACGTTCAAAGCCATAAACCGTGGTGTCATACATGAATAACGCTTGCATATTCACTTCTTCAATGCTTCTGATTTTTACGGGTGATCTTTTCGATGTCTCAGAGAAGAAGGGCATGGTGGCTGGAATGTTAAAGGCGAAAAATGCCCCGTAAAACTGACTACGAAATCCATTGCGTTTGTGCATTTCCCTTGAGGGAGATCCGAGATTGCTCCAATGCTGGGAAAATGCTTCGCACTTGCCATAGCGACGTCATAGATTTTCCTGCCGTATTGCCTTCCTCTGGATTCTTTGTTCACGAAATAACAGCCACCGAAAGCAAACCTGTCACCATATTTTGCCATTGTCATGCAACCAATAGGTTTCCCGTTCAACTCACCAACAAACCCTGCTGTTGGATCACAAGCCATGAAACATTCAGCATCTTGTAAACCCGGACCCCAACCTTCCTTCACCATGGCATTTATGACGATATTTTCAAACTCCTTTTCTGTCTTAACAAGACGAACCTTGATCTGCCCCGTGCCGAAAAAGCTTGCAAAGGGTTTGTTAACAACAGCAAGCAGTCTGTTTCTTGGAGTTTGGTAAAATCCGTGACGAGAATTGGACAATCTGAAGCGACTGATCGAGAAGCAAGCAGCAAAACCACGAGCCGCGGAAAGCGCCATTTTCCTTTTCGATTCTTCGCCTTACGCCAAATGAAACGCGGTACAAACACAAGTATAGATGTTGTTTCCAGCACAAATCGATCTTGTTGAATAAAAATCCTACTGTGTGTTATCATGCAAACTAAGTGTGATGCGATACGGCGAGCGCAGAAAAGAGCCATTTCTCAGCTTGTTTCGTTTGGTAGAGCAAGGACAAAGGCTCGCTTTAGAATGACATCAAAGGGGGCATGATGAATTAAAGGTACCGTGTAATTACTTTTACATTAAACGCCTTGCGCCAAATGAACCAGAGTATAAACACAGGGATAGAGAATCTCAATTGATCATATTTCCAAGTAACTGCACTGTAGAATAAGTGTCCCATCAAGGGTCGAGGTCGAGGTCGAGTCGAGTTTGGGTCACATCAATTTGTGCCGTGTTTTTGCACAGTTGGACACATGACGTGCTATTAAGAACACAATGATTTAGTCAATGGTAATTCACGATGTTATCAGAAATGAAAAGAACATTTACAAATATATTTAGCATATATCCATCAACGGCGCATTTTTATGAGCGTTGAGAAATTGGAACGGTTTGTATTTGATTTGAAGAAGACGTTTCACCCTCCAGTCATACTCCAGTGTATTCTTCCTAATATTTCCCTCTCTTTCTATGTCCAATAGATATATGAAAGTGCATGGAGTGCAAAGATATTTCCTGTCTCATAGGTTCGTCTGAACTCCTGATGTTCCCACGCAACAAAAATATGAGCTCATCCAACGCAAATGTTCAAATATTTAGGTCAAATCGTGCTTCCCTTGTTCGTAGAGAACAAGGGAACATGACTCCTGTTTTAAGACACGGAAACAATCGAACGTAAAAGTAAATTAAAGACCGTTGTTCGGGAGATTTTATTTATGGTCATTTGAGCACCACTGACGTAAGGGACGGACCATTAGAAAAGTGATGGGGGGGGAGGGGGGGAAAAAAACCAAAAAAAAATTCATGCAAGGGAAATTGCCAAGAAAAAAAATTCGTGCAAAGAAGAAGGTAAAGAAAAAAAATTCATGCAGAAGGAAGGTCCTGGCCCCGGTTGTTCAAAGGCTGGATAACGCTATTCACCGGATAAATCACTATCCAGTGGATAGCGTGGTTTGTTTTGTCAATACTTATCCAGTGGATAGCGATTTATCCGGTGGATAGCGTTATCCAGCCTTTGAACCGGGGCCAGGTCCGGTTGCTATGGCGTGACGTCATTTATCTGTTAGGTTGCTGTCATCGCAAGAATTTTGCGGTTCTATTGTGGTTTGCGATAATTGCTTTCAATAAAAGAAACTGTGAACTGTGTACTATAAGTAACCTGGTAATTTTCAGATATGATCTGGCCGCATAATTTATTTTTTTATAATAAATTTTCACAACGCGGGATTATTGTTCGCTTACACATAATAGAGACTTCGACTTCCAATGAAACCGTCATCGGTCATTGAAAACGGGCACAAAACGAGACTTGCCTCCCGAATTAGAAGATATGGTGTTTCTCCTGACGCATTTGTGCGAAATTGATCCAGTTTTCAGTTGAATTTTCCTCGTGGAGTTAAAGAAGGCGCGCTTGTTTTCCTTTCGCGGGAAGAACAACAAAGAAGCTGCCCCTGGATATACGTTTGGATTTGTTGTTGCGGCAAACCATTAAACAGTTGTTGAAAACCAAACAAAACCGACAACCGCGATTGGCTTGTGCATGAATTCAATCACCTGAGAACGACAGAGAGAACCAAAAAGTGTCTTCAGCTAGCGCTAGCCGTGACCAACCTCGTAGAGCATCGAATCAAGACAACAAGACGAAGGTACCGAGTTATATCATTAGATTAATCTTTCATTTATATGATAATTAACTTACACGGATTGTCATGCTTTTAGATAGTATGGGGACTAGACAGGTACTAAACATCACTGTTTTCATTTGTGAGTTAGACCCTATACTGAGTCCATCGTACAATAGTCCATGCAATACAGTTGCTGAGTGCTTTGGGATATGTAACAAAATCGTCAAAGTGTTTTTCCGTCGTGCGTTGCATTATAGGAACATGCTGTGGTGGGTTCTGGTTCACCCAGTCTCATTGAAGTCCATGCAGTACAGTTGTTGAGTGCCTCTGGATATGTAACAAACTCGTGATAGTGATTTTTAGGTCGTGTAGTTTCCAGAATCGCTTCGCATTACTTGAAAACAATAAGATTATGAGCTCGTGATTTCTATCACGCATAGTAATCGTGAGCGTAACCTCTTGAGAGGTTTTTGAAAACCTCGTTGCAATAATTTTTGAGAATTTCTGACTGCATAACATAAACTGATCTTCAAAGTGTCTGGACACATGACGCGTTTTGTGGAACACAAACGATCACTGCCAGGGATATGATTACACTGGAATGTTACAAGCCACTGGTATCCCGTGGAGATGTAGAACTAAAAGTTCTTCATCTCCACGGGATCCAAGGTCTGTTTTTGGTTGCAAAGAACGTCTGGCTCGTTGTGCTACAACATACACTGTATACTGTATTGTAATGGAAATAATAAAATAAAATTTGTAATAAATTAATATTAGAATCTGCTATCTTTGTAAATATTATATGCTATAAAATTCGTTATGCTCAGAATAAAAATTAGAGGATGAGTCTTATCCCCTTGAACAGGAGCCCGTGCCTTGAATAAGAATTCTATAATACAATGAAAAAGTCATTCACACGTAGTAGTAAGTGTTAACCACATAAACAGCAACATTAACACTGCCACTGGTACTTTAAAAAAAAAAGAACCACAAAGTGTGGTTTTCATTGGCAGGCAGACTATCTTCGCTCTAGGACATACTCGTCTGAGCAAAACTGCTAAGGTTTACGTGTCGCTATCGTAAAACCACAAAGGAGAGTCTGTGTTGGCCTGTCTATTAACTTTTCAAAAAGGTAAATCGTTCAAAGACACTCGCCAGAACAAAACTTTAGAGGCTTACGTGCCGCTATCGTAAAACTACATAGGAGAGTTTGTGTTGGCCTGTCTATTAACTTTTCAAAAAGGTAAATCGCTCAAAGACAAACTCGCCAGAACAAAACTTTAGAGGCTTACGTGCCACTACCGTGAAACCACATAGGGGAGTTTGTGTTGGGCTGTCTATGACCTTTTCAAAAAGCAATATTTGTCTGAAAAAAAAATTCGCGCAGAGGGTTTCACCTGAAAAAAAAATTCCTGCACAAGCCGTGAACGAAAAAAAAAATTCGTGCAAGCTGAAAATTCCCCTCCCCCCCCCCCATCACTTTTCTAATGGTCCGTCCTAACAAGATCTCAAACAGGGTTCTTCTAACATTCATTATATCTCAGCTGAAGTCTGGGTTAGGGGTAATCAAGGTTAGCGGGAAGCAAGAGGCTGACAGGTTGCCAAAATGGCGGAAAGATCGTGTTCTTTTGCAAGTCATTGCCGCCATTTATCAAAATGGTGAAGAGAAAACCAGCAATGCGTTGTTTGTTACCAGTCTGTACACCAATGATCCTCAAGAGAAAGGAATAAACACTGTATGCAAAGCATACGAAGCCGTCTAGAAGAACGCCATCCCTCGGAGAAATCGGCTTATACTTATAGTACAGGAGAACTCCTACCAATTTAATGGAAGAACTATCTCCAGACTCACGGCGCCACAATGGGTACTAAAGTGGTAGTAGCATTTACCGATATCTTTATGTCCAAGGCTGAATTAGAAATTATCTGTAAGAGCAACATTAAACCCCTTGAGTGAAAAAGATGCATTGACAACGTCGTCTCCCGATGGGATGCAGGAATAGAGGCGATAAATCAGTTCAAGCCAACAGGCATCATCCGACCATTAAGTTTACGGCTGAAATTTCTAAGACTGAAATAACTTTCCTAGACACCACAGTCTTTACAGGCGAGAGACTCAACCAAGACTCTATCTTTGTGATCCGCACGTATTTCAAACCGACAGAGACATTCCGAACCGACAGACACATTCCTGTCACAATCCAGGCATGAAAAAAAGATATATTAGGGGCGAAGCACTTTGACCTCTGAGATCCAACTCTTCAGGAAAACCTTTGAAGAGAGGGTCAGTAATTTTAGAACCCACTTGCTTGTTCGAGGCTATCCAGATGACCTGGTTAGTAAAGTCCTTGCAGAAGAGCCACCCGGCCTCCCATTTTCCTACCGAAGAGGAAAATGTCCTGAAAGACATACTTGTTAGAGCTAAACTTTAGAAAGTCCTGAAGGTCAAGCCCTTAGATATCACGAGATAGCGGGAGTGGTGTTTAGCCTCTCACGGCCTTAGCTTCTTTAAACCGTAAATGACAAAATCATTGAAATGACTGAGCATGAATTGTACATTATGACCATTGTCAGTCTACTGTCATCAATTAGGTAGACTCGGTCACCATCGAAGAGGAAAAAGAGGCAAAGGAATGTGTGGGAGAATCTCAAGAAGAATTAAATACCACATTGAGAAAATCAAGTTTAGAGAGGACAAGAGACCAAGAGGACACATTTTGACGAGGTTATGCATTATGATGATTGCCTTAGAGGTTTAAGAAGCTGTTTAAGGGGGCGTATTGTGGCTGGGTGTTATGGTTTTAACCTGACTGATCTCTTAAACATTTCAAGCAGTCAAAAATCTCCATGTTCATCCACAGGCTCCCCAAGCTCAAAATACGTGGTGTATGCGACACCTTGTGTACATAGAAAATTGTAAGGGAAAATCACCGATTGTAAAAAAAATGTGTAAATAACTATCTCATTTGAAATAAAGTTTTCCTACCTCAAATGTGTCTCGAACTTGTCTCTTTTGCCGATTTTAAAGCCATTCTGACGCCGTTTAGTGAAGTTATTTGAAACCGTTACTCGATACTCCTCCTTCTAAAAGATTGTAAAGGCAGACCGCTCCATCCATCGCTGGCCAGACGTCACTCCATAAATCGCTTTCTCCTCCAAAGGTAAAGTCCCGAATCGCAATCGAACCAACTGTTCCATAAAGGTCGGCACACATGACTCGACTAGTCCCACAAATTCAAACCAGTTTGAATTTTTGGGACAAGTCCCTGCGACTTGTTCTTCCGGCAAAACGCTTCTGTGAACTGTTCGTGGGACTAGTCCCTGCGACCAGTCCCTTCGTGTAAACTCTATAGGGGACTAGTTGCAGGGACTAGTCGCAGGACTAGTCCCCTCCTGTGTGTCGATCTTAAAGCCCAATAAATTTCACTCCAAATGCGTGTGCTTTGGCGAAAGACTAGTGAAAAACGAAAAATTTGCCTAACACGCTGGGAAATTATTTATCCATATTGGGCCAACTTTTTTGTGGCAAAATTACTCGGCGAGTATTTATCTGATTCACTTGCAACAGTAAAAGATATTTTTATTGTAAATGTTTCAATTGTTTTAGATTTTTTGTTTTTTGTATTTTTGGCGGGAAAATGACGTCATAGACTTAAAGTGAAATTTCTCAATGTATTGCCAGAGATTTGATGTCTGTTGCTGAAAGACGATCTTGAAACAAACTCAAAACTGAAAAACGTTCTTCGATATCTTGATTCAGTCCGGAGATATAATACAACAAAAATTTGCATAAATTTTATTTGCAGTAACAAATTTTGACATTGTAACAATTGTATCTCTTGATTGAAATAAGGAGATTTTGATAATTTTTTTGGGTTAACGTTAGTTAAAAATTTAAAAGTCCATTCTGTGACGTCATTTCCGCCCCCCCCCCCCCTTAAAGAATTAAAAAGTTGACAAACTAATATCACCAAATTTTGTATCTTAAAAGTATCTAATAGTGTGTTTCAAATTTGAGCTTGTAAGGATAAAATGTTTAAAGGTTACAGGTTGGCCCGATTTGAACAAAAAAAAATTCCCACCGTGTTAAAATTCGCCTCTTCGGCTTTCCTAATGTGCATGTGACCAGGTCCGCAACAGCGGCTGCTTGCAAGGTGGTTTCATCCTCAATTCTGATTGATTCATTTGAATTTTCAGTTAAATTAAGTCCCCCTTAAGATTAGTTAATTACTCGTAGTCAAGAGATTATCAAGGTAAGAGAGTGAATCAGCCATATAGGCCTTCTATCCAAGGAAATCTTTCTTAAGTTATTTTCAGACATTGTACCCAGTTCTTCCGCGGATATTACTCGCGCGTTGCTTAGACGTTTTCGTGGAGGGTTTCTTTACGTCGTTTTGTTTCGTTTGAAAGCAAAGGTAAACCTCCAACGCTGTGGCGGATGTCTTCTTTGATATTTTAAATACAAGCATGTATGTTTGGTATGTTTTAGTACATTTCGAAACTTTAAAAGGAGTTTAAATAAGGCTCGGGTCAAACGCCGTACTTCACATGAGTCGAACCCAATTCAGCCAATTAGGCTCATGAGAAGTTCGGCGTTTGACCCAATCAAGTTCGACTGGTTTTATTTGGAGTGGCTGAGGCATTCTTCACGCCTGGCCAGCCGTGAAGAACAACTTTAAGTCAAACGCCGATTTTCACATGAGCCGAACCAAACGCATAATCAGATAATCAAAGTTAAGTCATGTTACTGTATGAATAAGCCTCAAATGTATGAGTCAGCCTCGATTTTAGTTTTTTTTTTTCCCAATATTGCTGGCTTTATTTTGAGCCCACGCGTGCCTATTATATATGCATGAATCATTCTTATATATGCATGAATCATCGCTT